>WURT03115331.1:0-11942 GCA_009936505.3 Holothuria glaberrima
GATAGATAGATAGATAGATAGATAGATAGATAGATAGATAGATAGATAGATAGACAGACAGACAAACAGGCAGACAGACAGACAGACAGACAGATAGACAGATAGACAGACAGACAGACAGATAGACAGATTGAGAGATAGATAAAGAAAGGTCTCTGTAATTTCATTTGATCTTACATTTTTACCGGTGACATAAGAACGAAAGAACGAAAGACCAGTATAATGGGAAAGCAGTTCTCGTATTTAACTTTGAAATTCACTTGAAGTATTTCATTTTATAGAATTCACATACAGTTGTGACCAATGCTCACTGGCACAATTATATGACTTGATAGAGGAATAAACTCCATTCGGGGGACTTTTATAAACTAGCCCAGAAGGAAATTCATACCTTGATCCTACTTAATTAAAGAATGGTTTTTCTGACACAAACTCACCTTACATCTTAGTAACAACTAATCGGAACATATTTCATGCTACTGCCGAGGCCTGTTCTTGCTGAGGCAGATTTGTCTTTGGTACAACTATTAAAAAATCAAGTACTAAGCTTCTACGTTTTATAATTGATAACAAGCTTTCATTGATGCCTCATATTAATGTACATTGAAATGCTCTGAGGAGATATGTTGGAATCTTCTATCATTTTAAAAAACTGTTTTCCCAAAAGCACTACGTCACAGGAATAAGCTTGTTTATGAATTTTAAGTTAAGGCACGCGGTCATTGAAATATATGGTACCAGCCAAGGTGCAATCTTGAGGTCTCTCTGGTGCCTCAGATCAAGTTGCTTAAAGCTATTATATGTAATCCGTGACGTTCATATACCGGTACTCATTTATTATATACTGAGAACCAAAGGCGTAGGAAGCCGTTTGAGACTGGGAGGGGGCTGAACCTTAGTTCGGATCGCCGTCCTGGGGGAGGGATCTTAGGGGAGGGGGTGAAGTCATTAGAGGTCAAAAACCGAAAACCTTGTTAACACGATACTTTAAGGAAAAAAGCATGGATAGTTTTCATACTACGCATGTGAACAGGTGAAAGGGTTAAAGTCAGCAGATTAATACTGTTACTTTTAGGCATACATCAAAGTTCATCTGATGTCACCGCAGGTGAAAATGCAAAAACCTTGAAAATTGATGTAAAACATGACATCTCAACATGACAAGTGGATACTTCTCAAACTTATATATTATATATAAAGTGATCATAGTAAGAGGAAGATCCCCATTGTTTGGTGGAGGTCTGTGGTCATTTTTGCGATCAGCAGAGGTCAAAGTCGATAACTAAAACACAATGTTTCAAGACAGAGATGTTGGATATTTTTTTCATACAGGGTATATGGATTTGTCATATTACCAGAGAGAACCTTTGAGTTTTGTGGAGGTGAAGGGTCATCTGAAGTCACTAGAGATACATCAACGAAACCTTCTACACTGCGTAGACTATGGACCGTACCTCCAAATTTTTTTCGTGCTCACCGAAAGGGAGGGGCTGAATTTTTGTTCCGTTTCCAAATAAAACATTAAGATCAACATGGGCTTCTTCACTATCATAACCCGGTTACATTAATCATTCATGTAACTGACTAGCAGCTAATAGTTTAAGTCGGACGAATTGATCGACTGGTTCAGTTTATTTTCTTTCTTTGTAACTTCTTCCTTTACCAAGCAACAACTTCATGATAACATTTACTGATACGCAGTTAAACAATCTGGAACAGCGCCCTCTCTTTGATAAACGGGCGCTCTCGAGCACAATTACGCAACTGCTACCACGACCATTCATATCCAAATGCTTTGCCAGTTTAAATTATTCTAACCCATACGAAGGCAAAAGCACCTCACAGTATCTCGAAAATAGTCATTCTTTATAACGATATGCTCGTAGACCGCACTGATGAAAAAGTAAGCAAAGAAAGTACTTCTCCAATAGCTGTTACTATAGGCATTTCGTCAGTGTACCTCAAGTTAGCCACAACACATAACACTAAGCCCACATAACATTGGGCTAACATGTAACACGTACTATACAGTACTATACTTACCAATATAAATCCCGTGCAGACCAGTTTGTACCATACATACAGCAGGATATACGAACTAGAGGGGGGACTCCCCGAAACAGCTGTAATCGCATGGAGCCATTTTATGTATTGGCAAAAGTCTGTACGTTGTTGAACTAACATTGAAACACGTATAGTCCGGCATCAGATTAAGGTAAGTGCAAACTGGGGTAGTCATTAATGACACCATGTTTTTTCGATTCCCTAACACGTCTATAAACAGAAAAGTTCAGGTAAATGGGTACCTTCAGGTGGTTGAGTCAGGGTGCTGAATAATAAGAATAATAAGGACCAGGGGAAAGAAAAATGGCTATTTATTTTTCATCCAGAAACTCGAGAGTAACAAAAAAACCCCTCAAATTATTTGCCAAGAATTTGTCTTTTGGTTGATATACAGATTTTGCGAATCACTTTTGAGGTCATAAGGGATCAAAAAGGTACGAAAGTTTGACGCTTGACCTATACTTGGCCTACGCGTAATTACTTGAACCTTGCTCGTCGTTACCGTTGAAAACCGGATTCAACACTTTTTGACAACACCTGTCAACAAGTAGAAAAAAAAACCTTTTATATTTTTAAGGGCACGGGAAAGTTCCTTTAACTTAATTCACATTTTACAAGGAGGGAAAACGTCATAGGATTTAGCAGAATCACTTTCTGTCATACAGTTTGCACACAAATACTCGCACACTCGCGTGACTTCTTCCCAATATATATATATATATATATATATATATATATATATATAATGGCAGACGTGTCCCCATGGAATCACAACGGATTTACGTACGCGGTATTGAGAGTCCGCACTCTCGTTCCTACACCTGCTCTATGGTACCACATCATCTTGAAAACTATACATGCATACAGCAGTACGTACCATGTGATTAAACGGAGAAATCCATCAGCGATGGGGTCACATGTACGGAGGCCAGTTATCTGGACCTGTAAAGTAAATATTTTGTCCATGTGTAATTCGTTTTTACGGATTACGAATACGTTATAACGACTTTATAATCCGTTATAACGGACTAGTCATTCATTATAAGGAATTCTTATTCCGTTATAACGAATTAGTAATTCGTTATAACGAGTTCGTTATTCGTTGTAACGAGTTCGTAATTCGTTATAACGAATTCGTAATTCGTTATAACGAATTCATTATTCGTTATAACGAATTCGTTATTCGTTATAACGAATTCGTTATTCGTTATAACAAATTAATAACTCGTTATAACGAATTTGTTGTCCGTTATTACGAATTCGTAATTGCCTTAACGAATTTGTAATCCGTTATAACGAATTCATCATTCTTCAGTGCAGCTCTCCATGCGTACCCTAACGACATCACTTATATTGGGGGTTCTCATATTGAAAAACATGAGTAACTGAGTGTCATCAGCATACATCTGGACATTCAAACTGTGCTTCCTGCAGATAGCGGCGATGGGGGAAGAGTAGATCGTAAACATTTTAGGGCCCAATACTGAACCTTGAGAAACCCCAATTGCAAGTGTTGTTAATTGTGATGACACACTCTGGACAGTCACACTTTGCTTCCTTTCAGCCAGGTAAGATCGTATACATTGAAGTGCTATTCCTTTCAAGCCAAGATTCATCTCAAGGCGATGCAGCAGCATTCCCTGGTGGATAGTATCGAATGCTGCCGTCAAGTCAAGCAACACTAAGTAAGCACCTTTACCATCATCATTACCACAGAGAATATCATTTGTAATCCGTGTCAGTACAGTCAAGTCCCGTGGTGCTCTCTGTACGCTGATTGTGCCGGTTCATGCAATGCATTTTACAGCATGTAGGCTGAAATTCTTTTTGCAAAAATTAATTCCTAAAAGTTAGAAAGAAAAATAAGGTTAGACACAGGACGGTAGTTCTTTAACTGCTCAGGATTCAAATTGGACTTCTTTTAGAGGGGGTAAACACGATCTGACTTTCTTGATTCAGGAAAAACTCCCTTAACTAGTGATAAGTTGATTATCTTAGTGATAACAGTGATATCGAAATATACCAATCTATGATGACATGTGATGAGTCTGTCAGCCTGATTATATACATATCATCGTAATTTCGTTCCTTGCATTGTAACAAACGTATTATTTTGGCAATTAACAAGCTAATGTATCTACGTGAGTCAATACTGTAAATTGATTTTACAGCAGGTACGACTATTCAATTCAGATAAACTAGGGGAATCTCAGTTTTTAGCTTTCTGTCGTCTTAATATATCCGCTGTAATATTGCCTTCCGACAAAACCCTCCTTTTTATATATTGTGACTTTTTCATATAATAACAAGAGATATCTTAAAACCCCCAAAAGACTTTTTTTTAAAGTCGAAAGTTGCCGACTTCTAGGGCTTCTACAGACCTTTGTCTACTGTAATTGTAAGTTACGATTATCTTTAGAAGATGGCCACTATAAAAATGCAATCTGGACACTGGGCACAATTATCAGGCATTTTCCCTGCACCAAAGGATTGCATTAGCACAAACGGCATCTTCAAGGCAGCCTATATGCTATTGATTTTCTTGCTGACAACTTCACAATATTTCTGTGATTGGAAAGATAAAACCTGATGTACTTTAGGATGCTGGATATAAATCCCTCACATGTTTCATACATCTTTGCTTAAAAGTGTGATTCCTGCTTGGGTAGAAAGTCATATAAATTGGTAGTTGTTTTGTCAGCAATAACAATAAGCAGTAACAAGCTAATAGTAGATACCAGACGAAGGCTCACAAGTAAAACAAGACCATATGAAAGTAACATTGACAAGTATGGTAATAAACGGCTCATTCAGAAGATAGCAAGAAATATTCTAGACATTGTGTTCCAATTGATGAAATTTGAAATGCCTTTTTTTTCTAAGGCATGCTTTAAAAAAGGCCAACGCATGTAATTCGAGCCTTGCTTGCAGCCCTATAGAAGGATATATGAAACACTATAGATACTGTCTACTCGTTTCACTATCGCACTTTCGCAATGCTTTCAAACAATTTGTTAGGTTGCAAAAAATCTAATGTGCGTATACTGTGTCACGACTGATCGAGTATATCCACTTGCCTACTTAGCAGGTCTGGGTGTAGTTTATCTTTGTTAAAGGTATTTTCCAGTGGCATTTCACAGGGGTCTCATGTGAAAGAGACGCCTCGTGCCTCTAAACCCCGTAGAAATACTCTTTTCCTAACTCGAGATATCTCATATTAAAAGTGCTTATTATTTTCAAAAAATACCTCCAGTTCTCATCAAGGTCACAGATTGTTATGTAAAGTGTGCACATTGCCTCAGATTCCCTTTGTTTTTCTTTTTTATTGAATGTCCTTTTGTCCTTGAAATTTAATACTGTTGGAATGTTTGAATGTTTCCATGTAGATATAGCACAAATCTACACCATATGTAGGGCATAACAAAAAAAAGTTACTAAATATTTCCTACTGCGGCATCAATATTATAAAGAAATTCAATTCTATGTCAAATTAATGTGCCGCGATGACACAAATTTCCCATAATGCCCTTCATCTTGAGAAAAAAAATGCATTTCTTTGAAAATTTGTATCTTCCAAACGCTGCAAGCTATTGAGATGCGGTTTTCACTTCCTAAAAGAGAAAAATTTTCTGCATTTTTTGAACTAACTGAATTTTGTCTCTGGAAAATTCATTTAACCGTAAGACGCCAGCTTGGCCACTTAAGTAGGGCGGTGGGTTTTTGTTAGTTTTTTGTTATTTAAGCCCTTTAGGTGCCAGAGTAAAAACTCTATAGTGTGTGTTTATATACATGCTAATAAGGAACATATACTTTGAAGGCACCTGACAATTTAGAGCTGTGGTTTGATTCAGTCTGATTGCCAGACATTTGTTGAATGGGAGCGAGACAGGCTTCCCACGGTGAGAAACATTTATCAGCTTGTCAGATATGTACCATGGCAAGTGTTATGTTTGCTTTTCGAAAGGAGGCGAAAAATTTCTACGGGATTGCTTTCTGCGAACTTGAGTATCGGCCTGATTTGATGACAGGCACTGCGTCTTGCCAATAGCATATCCTAAAAGGAAGGGTTTGTTATGGCCAACGGGTCGTTTAAGGTGACGTTTTTTCAAGGATATAATTCGATGATAGTAGTTCGCAGCATTTCTTGGCTCGCAAAACATACATTTTCGGATATGGCAGTGTTACATTTCTACATAAAATTTCTGTATGAAGTACAATTGCATTAGGTCCATTGGGGTAGCTGAAGCCTATGATATGAAATGCTACATTAAACCTAAAAGGTATCAGTTCTATAATTATGTTTGGTTCATAATCTCCAATGGGTAGCTCAAACTTTGAATGATATCCTTACACAGATGCTCTTGCAGACTATTTTGTTCTAGCGGCTTTTATAAAGCTGAAAAATAGTTCATATTTGCTTTGTCTTCGCCCTTGTTTCCGTCAGTTTTTGTCTTTCTTTTAGGTAGCCTGATCATGATAAGCTCTACTCTAATCAAGTCTACTCTACTAAATTTATAAAAAAAACCTTTTTATAAATGCTCGTCCATGCATATGTGATTCATTAATAAATTTGCTTTACTGTTTTTCACGCTGTCTCGGTTCAACACATTTCATACTTTTGTATCTTACAGCTTACCATAAACAAAGGAAATATTGAAATCAACAATAAAGTATCAACAGTGCATTAGTCTTTGAGTAACCGTGAGATAAAGCGTCGGGTGTAAGTAATTCGCTAGGTTTTATATTTTATTTTGTGTCATTTGTGATTATCTGTAACGTGTGTGTGGATCAAACACTGCACTTTTGGGCTAGAAGTACCTATTAATTGTTTGAATTTCCTCATGGATCGTCATATCAAAAGACCGATGTATTTTATGATTAACTTTCCTATTATCTCTCCCTTACGGAAAAAAACCTCTTACGTGAAGAATATGTCGCTTAACATATGACTATGTAATTCAGCTTTTGATAAGTAAAACACCCGACCATAGATTGCATCTTTTGTATCTCGCTTGCATTTTATACGATCATGATAAAAAAATAATATTAGCACATTTTTATGGCCTTTCCCGTTTTTTTTTGGTCAAATTTGTTATATAGACTGCTTATAAGGCAAAAGCAGGTCACCAAATGTACTGTTTACCTTATTACATCACTATCTCCAAAAGTAGACTTTTGTTTACGAATAAGTATGCACATTTATATATTAGAACGTGTCTATCAAGTGGATCATGCCTTTCATTGCTTCATCATGCATCATAATTTTATCTTTGAAAACCTCCTGTATATAAGTGATCCTTACTTTCCTGGCGATATTAAAGGGAAAATGCGTCCCCTCCCCCAATTTGAGGTAGTGCTCCCCCGTACACTAGTTTAGGAATGACACCTTTCAATCATGTGACAATATTTTTGTTACTTACTCCCTAAATTTATGCAGAATAACTCTTTGGTTTACCCTCAACATCCAAGAATTTTACACAGGAACAGTATGAAAATACCTGTGAGAGAAATAAGAGGAGATCTGTATGGTTTAGCAAATTTTTGAAAATAAACTTGGGGGGGGGACTGCTTTCTCCCTTTAAGCCAAAGTTTGAAGAAGGTTATTTTTATTCATTTGGTAATTTTTAGTTTTGACAAGTTATTAGGGTAGAAGGAAAAGCAAAAATTAACAAGTCATCCATATGAATCAATGATATTGTAATGCTTGAGAAGTTGTACTAGGACAAGATATAAATTAGCGCTAATAAAAGAATCCTTTCGCCGTAAGATTTAGTTAGGTCAAAACCGGTGTATTTAAAGTGACTAGGCTTTTCATTTGTATTATTAACAAATATTCTAGTATTAACTGAATAAGATATCTTTGGAGGAGATAAGTAGACGACTTACATAATCTGATGCTTATTTTATCCAAATACGTTCAATAATGTTATCCTTGGGTAAATTAGTAAAAAAAACGGCAATCGTTCAATAGACTTCACATGTCTATGGATCTCTTTAAATATTAATATCGCGTTGTGCACTTTGCTTTTTTGCTTTAAAAAAGCAGAATATTCAATGGGGTATTGAATCACTGGAAAAGTTCGTTTACCTTTTTGGAAGATGAAAAACAGCCCTTTATTGAAATTGCAAACTTCAAATGGGTAGTCAACAAGACCTGAAACACCCAAATTGCATATTTTAGAGAGAAAGCTCTTTTGAATAAGAAGTTGTCTTGTTTTTACACACCATTTAGTCGCTAAACCAAAGAATATACACCATTCTTTGTGTTTGGTAAAACTAAGGAAAAGTTAACCTTACAGGTTACCAGAAACAGTACGATTAACATCGTTTAACACAATCGCTTACAGAAAGTAGGAAAAAATGGAGCCTCAACGTTTTGTTACTGTCCTTAAAAGGAATCAAAATTCGAAAGAGCAGTATCGAAACAATAATGTTACAAAGAATGGAAGTTAGGTCTTTTAAAGTCGCAAAGTCGTTATTAGTTCAATTTAGGTATATTTTAAAGAAATGGATGGAGATGTTAATTCATAATCTTGTTTTTCAAGTTTTATGTTGCTTTTCGAAAAAAAAAATTAAATTGCACGTAAAGAGGAAAACACAGAAATAAAAATATCACTTTAGATTATGTGGTAAATAAATAAGCTGGAGGGCTAAAATATGTTGAAGCTAAGTGTGAATGACATTTCTGAATTCGTAATTGTTGTGTATTTACATTTAGAGGGAATAACAGCCAATGTTATTTCCTGTTTAACTTAGAATTTCCGAAAACGTATTCATATGCCGGTAGTTAAATATTTCGATATGTTTTGGACCTTTCTTTTGTCTCAATTTTGAAATTTTTTAAAGTCTAGTATAAGTGCGTGAAAATACATATTTTGAAGTTGTATATAAAATTTAAGAGGTAATAGACGTCAATGGTTAAATACCTGTGCAAGTTATTCTAAATTTCAATATAAAAAGTTATACAAACTTATTACTACATTATATCCAAAACAGAGTTTCAACTGATTAATAATTACATCGATCAGTACTACGTAAGAGTTTAGTCGATACACTAAATATAAACGTATCCTTCGCAATATTCTCTCTGATAGAACGGCGTTGTATAAAGGTATTATTTGAATCCTCTTCCCTCAAAGTCTCCATACTTCCAACAACAAGTCTTCCCGACTGGCAACTATCTTCCTTGGGAGCTTTACCCCCTGTAGTAAAAATCTTAAATATATATATATATATATATACAGCCCATTTGAGTACGTCAGTATCCTCAAAACCGTTGCGCTCCATATAATCTGACAGAAATCATATGTAGTTATTATGTACTTTCAACAAGCTGTAGTGCATTGAGTAATGTGTACATATGTTGATGATTCAAATACGCAATGGTTGTATCTACGTAAAAGTCGGAAAACCTGATGATACTAAGGAGCTGTCGGTCATATTGAATTACGTCTTTTCGATGTGAAAGGTGGATCGCAGCCTTTAAACTGAACGCTGAACTAAAAACTGAGACCAAGGTTCATACCATTCCGTCATCCACATGGCTATGTAACATGCATCCGCTTACCTGGCTGCTATTATTGCTTTGAGTATATTAAATCCAACTAACAGACCATTTGGTACTTTTGACATACTTTTTTCTCCCATTTACAGACAATGGATTGTAAGTAAAATTTGTGTTACAAAATTACGTATTTTTAGGATCTAAAAAATGAAAAATAATTGGCATCCGTGAGGAGGGGCCATGGCCCAATGGCCCCCTGCGTACGCCAGTGATGTTTTTCTTGTGCAACTCACTTTACCTGCTTTTGTTTCCTTTGAAATGAAGATGTTTAAATGATCTTGAAACATTTAATGTTCCCTTGCATACCACGTTGTACGGAGACGGCTTATATTGCCAAGTCACCCTATCACAGTTATCCAGCGATCACATTTTGACTCAATGTGTAGTGGCTTTCGAAAAGACAAAGAAAAGCAAAGACTGTTATTTGAGTAGTACAATAATGACATCACACCTAATTATACAATGTACCATATTTACATGACTGAATAACTTTCAACATTTCATATCTCAGCTCAGTCATTTGTTGCGAAGATGAAAGTTGGACCATTTGGCTGCATTTTCAAGCTTTGTTACATATAGTTTTGAATTCTTTAGACTTTAGGTACACTTTACAAATCCCACGAAAGCATCTGAGACTGCATCATGGGTTATTCTGTTTGTCCCTACATGACTTGTTCTGTCTATCCAGTGACCTGCTAAGTGAAGCACTTGGCTCCTGGGTAATCGGCCCGGCGTGGGGTACTACAGCTAAAAATTCTGTAAATTTCTTAACATATGATCAGTTCAAAGTTTGCTAAAAATAGAAATATTTTGAGCCAACGTACATGAACAAACTTTTCTTTAAGGAGAAAGAGTATCATCCCTTCTCTAAGACTTTTCCTCCAGGATGTCACCTTCAAATATCCTACGTATACCACCCTAGTTGTTAAATGCAAGACCCCAGCACAGTCCTTGACATTTCATGTACTTCTTTCCTGAATAACATATGTTTGCTATGGACAATTTGCTTAACATGGAAATAGATTACCATATCCTCTCAAGGCCGCAGGTCTTAAAATCGGTATATATCAGTCACAGACCAGTTTTCCTTAGTAAAGCATGTCTGTATTTAACTGAGTTGTTATTAGTTTATTTAAAGTGTACCTAAGGTCTAAAATTTCAAAAATATATCTTATGTGTCTAAAAAATGCATCCGTTTAAATGTCTAAAATGTGTACTCTTGAATACTAGACTGTAGGTTTACTTTAAAGGCAATAGGCAGTCGCCACAAAATTTGCTTTGAAATATCAGCAAACTCCTGCAAATCTCTTCTTAGTGCCTTACAAGCACATTTGAAGACGTTTTGAAAGTAACTATTACAAATGATAGGTAAAGCAAGACTAAATTCTCCTTGAATTTCACAATTCACTAACAAAAATATTGTCACATGATCAAAATAGGCCATTCATGAATTAGAGTGACGGGGGATACTAACTCCGATTGGGGTAACTGCATTTTCTCTTAAATTTATTGAGTATTATTCAGTTCTATTATCCCCGGGCCAATACGTAGTGATTTTAATTTATTCTCTCTCTAGAAGCATAAATTTTTACAAGGACAGATATTCAGATGCAACTTGCAAGGCCCCCGAAGGGTAATTTCCTGCAATCTGGGAAGAACCGTGGGCAAAAACTTTCTTCGCACTCTACGCAAAAACTGATTTTCGCTTAGGTAGTGTTATATATTAGTCTTTCAGTCTCCGCGAGCTGGTGGGTGTGGAGAGCGCAACCACCCTGCGCGGTGTGAAAATTACTGGAGGTCTGTATCACAGAGTGAGCCTCTTAGAACCCTTTATGGTAAAGTAACTTTTCCTAGATCATTCGCCTGCACGACTGGTCTCAATATGCGTGGATCCGTATAGGTTATGAAGAATGATGAATATACTTTTCTAGAGCTATTAATTAGTGCGATAGACAAACTTCCGCAACCCAAATATCATGGGTAGTACTTAAAGATCAAGTGCTTTTATTTATTTGTTGACCTGGTTATTTAAAAACAAGTTTACAAATACTGATAATTCATAAGATTTCTTGAGAAAAAAAATGTTCATGTTCACTGATTGAAAGACTTATATTATTGATAGCCCTCGTCTCTATCGAACAATGGTCGATACAGATTTCTCATCAGATTATTTCAATATAACTTGTACAATTACAACAATTTAATGGGACATGATAACTTTGCCTAGGAAATTGTGTGTATGCACTTCATTTTACAGGGTAACTACTTGCATAATAATGTTACATTCAAAATATCAAAATATCAAAATATCAAA
>WURT03115353.1:6509-30112 GCA_009936505.3 Holothuria glaberrima
CTCTATTTTCCTTTTTCGTCTGCTTTCATTATGCGCCCCTGGCCCGTGTAGTGAGGGACGGCTGCCCCTCCCTGTCCCCCTTTATAACGCCAATGGGTTTGGGTGGATGCCATATCCCATTTAAGAGGGATTCGTTTAGACAGCCTCAGGTACCCCACTGAAATTGAACGAGTGCAATGCAAGTATAAATAATTAATGCATGGAGTCATATTGTCGCATTTAATGACGCTAAAGTACGAAGAATAACGAGAAGGTTAAAAGTTCACTAGAAATGCCTTTAAAGTTGTGTGAACGAAGTCTAAGTTCACCGTTTGTTTCAGAACGGTTTGTTTCTTGCACATCAGCTACGTCATAGCCTTAGTTTCTGGAGTGTTTTATCAAGTGAATATCTTACAATTAATGCGTTATCGACCGGACAAAGTTTCTAGCTTTCTGCTTAAGAATTCTTTTTCCTATTACTGAAACAAACAAGTCATTACATTGTCGAGCTATTTGAGTGTGGCAGTAGTCTTCCTTCATTTAGAATGCTGATAGCTCACTATCTACGTTCTGCCAGCCGAGTTGTAATTACCGATTTGCTGACGTACCACCTGATAGGATCCCTTCCTTAAGCAACAGTTACCTGATAGCGCTCATCGATTTTTTCTGACCATCGATCTTTACAGGCACATGTCTGGAAACCTGGCGTATACAGCCGCTTTTCTATTCGTATTCTACTCTTCTTTAAGTCTACCCGTCGATGAAAGGCTTAAAGAAAAAAGTGTGGATGCCGAGAGACCTTCAAACACCACACAAATAGTTTGATTTCATTAAAAAATCATACTTGTTAAGGTGGATAACAATGACGGCAACCTTTTGTACCCACTAAATACGTTTCGAACTTGTGAAAGTTATACTTTTCCTTTCATATGCGCCTGTTACCAAAACATCACATTTAGCCTTCTTATCCTGTTGATTAAGATAATTTGCCAAAAATAGTAGTACTGTATACTGTTGTTCGGAATTTGAGTCATTTTCTTTTTATAATGTAGATTCTTCTCCAAATCACGTAATGGAACAGAAGTTTAGAGTAAAACGAGTCATTTTTCATTATTTATGATAAATCGATAGGCAGTAAACCAAATTAAGGAATGCTTACAGAAATATTAAAATAATCGATTCAACTCCCAAGTTGTCTTAAATGTTTATACTAGCGACGTATAAGAGATACATAGTTTTGATCTCTCAGTCAATGGAAATCTCTTACGCAGTTTATTATAAAATGCAAGAATACACCAAAATAGAGAATTGCCAATTTACCAAAATTAGAAGCCGTTACTGAATGGGTGTTTACCGTTGTTGATAAGTGAACACAACTTAGTCTTTGCTGTGCGTATAAACAAATGGAACTCCTTTATCGCACTTACCCATTGAAGGCTTTTCTTGTGACTTACATCTCTCGTCAATGCAATTTTGTCAATTCATATTGTACGGTTTCGGTAGCACCGCCAATTTTAATATGAGTTATGGAAAATAAGTTTGGTGCTAAAGAAGCAACTGTATGTTTTATTATACCTAGGCTATAATTATACCTTTTATACAATACTAAACGTCAACATATCGGTGGTCTGAGTGTAACGTTATCTATAGAGCCTCTAGTAAAGCTGTAGTCAGCCAACAATTTCGAGCTTCACAAAGGACAATTTACAGTAAGATAAGTCTCTCAGAGTAGCCTACATTTCAAAAGTAGGCCTAAATGACAAGAGTACTAACGTGTAGAAGCTCGCATGCAAGCAAAGCATAAAGCTCCTAATCTAATGGGAGTTATGGTCGAACTATGTCGCGTCGCGTTATTAGTATTTGACGTCAAAACTTGACCTTGCACTTGTCATAAATATTTGTGAGCAAAATTGACAAGAAAAAGAAATTCATTGTCATACATTGAAAGGCTAGTTGAAACTTGAGTATCTTAATTCTGTAGAGGTTTTTTCAAGAAGCTAGTAGAGACGTCAAAATCGTCATTCTAGGTGTGTGAATAGTTCAAGTCCTTATTCGGATGTAATAAATGTATACATTTCCCCAAGTTACTTTTACTATGGAAGTCTGCATAAAGTATAATCATTTCATCATTTTTCACTCATTTCCAAGAGTTGTCCTTGTGCTGTTATCATAGTAATTGTGCACGTGGTTAGTCAAGGTACAGTTGTACATTCATGTGTTACTTATTCTGTCCTTCCAGCTTAAATAATTCCAGGATGTTTCGACTTTTTTTTTTATAAAATAGAGGCGGATTCAGAGCTTTTGATGAGGATCGGAGGAAGGGAATGGAGAGGGGAGGGGGAGGGAAGGGAAGGGGAGTGGGGGTGGCGGAGAGGAACTCAGACGTTGAATTGGTGCGATTGTATGATGATTTTGCCACCATCGAATTGCTTCAGAAAATGGGAACATGATAAGCGCAGAGTCCGTATTTTATCATGAAGAACCCTCAGAACAGCGCAATGCAACAGCTAAAAATCCCCTCCGTAAGGTCCAGGGTCCGCCATGGCTGGAGGCCAAGTTAAGTTCAGGGTAATATCTCGGCCGGGATCCAGAGGGCACGTTCCTAAAATTTATCGGATATTTCAAGTCGCGGGCATTATAATGGAGCATTTAATTATCTTGAAACTGCATTGGATGGGTACTTTTAGACCACAGGATTCAAGCTGAATAAGTTTGTTTCGTAGCAGAACTTAGACCCTCTGCTTGTCGATTCAATTATGGGAGGTGGGTGGGGGCTTGTTGGTAGGAAGACCACGTCATGTCAGTGTGTCATGCGATTTTGGTTCAACAATCCCATTCAAGCTGTTCACATAATGTGCATGACAGCGGAACCATTAAATTATTTACGATGGGTACTTTTGAAGTGCACCGAAATTCACTGGTTTTTACAATTTTTTGTTGATGTTATATCCAAGAATTCTTTTATTTATTTCTAGTGGCGACTATTTCCCAAGTAGTACCATCATGACGAATATTAACCGAAGAGTAAACATCACTTGGGGAATAAAGGAATGTTTTAACATTCCTAAAGATGGTCAAGTGCTAATTCCCAGTGTAAAAATGAGTGTGCAGTCTTCAGTTGAGTCAGTGATCCCAAAGGCGAAGTTGATAGACACAAACAACAAATGTATTTCAGAGTTCCTTGCACTTGCAACGGTCACAGGAGTGTGTTGTTTCCAGCATTATAAACCCCATCAAACTATGGAATGATGATGTGTAAAACACACCTGATGTAGTTCAGCATTTTGTCAGTTGAGCTTGACACTTCAGTTCGTTTCATTAGACTAACACTTTAATTGCGAAAGAAGAAGTACTACTCTTCGAAGACCACGGTGACGGCTCTGTTTTATCATCTTTTTACAAGATTCTTTTGATAAACAGGTTGGGATCAAGGATTTGAAGCTGGAGAACACTTCATGTGTAATGGCGAAGCCGTTACGCAAGGAGACATGCAAAGGAATGTTTTTTTGAAAATGAAGAAGTCTTTTTATACCAATTGCCGGGTTAAGATGGCCATACGAGGTTATCAAAACGATTGTCATATGCAGTCTTTCCACGGGCAGGAAATTCAGGCACTACTCAAAATTTGTCAGACGTGGGAGTGGGGATTGCAGCAACATAGTCTCACAAACGCAACGGGGATGGGTGTCCAACATGGGGGTTGAGACTATGGGCATTGGAAGAAGACCTTTAAACGACATCACTCGATGAGAGAACATATATTTATTTAGTGTCTTCCCAAACTTTTGAAGTACACATATAGACTAGAAGAGCCTAATTTTATAACCATTGATAGCAAAACTAGATGATCCGGGGACCTCATTGTCATTAAAAGCATTAAACATCATCGTCAAAGCTTTACTTGTTTTAAAACACTAGGGAAATTCTGCAGAGTATGCATAGAATCAACATTGTTTACAGTATTTTCCTATCTTGTGTGTATTTTACTTAAAATAGATGATTTAAAGAAATTTTAGCACTTTAATTTCGACGTCTTAGATAGCAGATACAGGCCATGTTGTAACGGAAAACTCACATGACTGGCAACTGGTGAAATGGACTATTTACTTCTCAAGTGATTGTACTACCCATGTTTGTAAGTCTATCATATTAGAACATCAGACCCTTTTTGACTTTTGTAAAGGTCCATTTGCCTCACAAGCTGACGATTTGCCTCAATAACAATTTTACTTTGTAGGAAAGGTGATACAACCCACATTATATTATAGAAGAGATTGTTTTGTCAATTGTAAGTCAAAAACACATTGTACATTGTACAATTTTATGGTATTGCATTCATGATTCTGATGTTGTATTCATGATGTCAAGACAATGTGCATAAAAGATATTAATTTTGAATTTATTTTCCATCACAATGTAGGTATGACTCCGATTTGTATTTGTAATCCCAAAATATTGTCGAAAGGTTATTCTGATATTGCATTCATGATTCTATAGCCATGCAAATGATCTTAACATAAAAATGGTCTTTTATTTTCAGATTCCTCAAGTCAGTTATGCATCGACAAGTTCTGAGTTAAGTGACAAGTCCCGGTATGGTTATTTCCTTCGGGTGGTGCCACCTGATACCTACCAAGCTCAAGCAATGATGGCGGTCGTAAAAGAATTTGGATGGACCTACGTGTCTACTGTTGCGTCGGCTGGAAACTACGGTGAAAAGGGCATCGAAGCATTTAAAAACCTTACACGAGACACTGGTAATTATATGAATTATAGAATACTGTCATCCAGTTCTACAGGAAATAATATAACAGTTATAATTCCGTTTTAGTGGATTTTCATAAATATTATCTACACCCGAAAAAAGGAAAATGTATACGTTTTAAGCTACTCAGGTTTGAGTTGGGGATGGTACATTGACCCATTGGGAGGTTGCAAATTAAAGATATGGCTCTAATACATTGATAGCGCAATCCGGTGACTTTCCTAAACAACTTTCTCCCTTTTCGTGGTATTGGATAGAATTTAATATATCCCATTTAGCCTGTAAAGGCTTAATTAGGTTTTGACAAAAAAGTTTGCATTTATGCATAGGTTCTTCCTCTCTTCGTTCAAAGTAATCCAAATTCTTGCTGCAGAAGTTGACTACTATTGCTTTAAGATTTGTTTTACTTCTTACGTCTTTAGTATCGTATGTTAATAACCAAAGAATAACTAAGCACTAGAGTCCAAAGGTCTGGTTTGAAGTAAATTCATTCAAATGAAGGGCCTTAAATTTTAATTTGATCATTCTTTGTGCAAGAAAACTCCTTAAAATGCTTGTCTCTATCCTTGGGTGCAATGTACTCCACCCATCCTCGATGCTTTTTTATGTTCCGATACTTTGTATACTGTTAGCTTACACTTCTTAGGGAGTTCACGGTTACGTCACTGGTTGGCATTGGTTGGCATAGAGCATGCGCAAAAACAAATGCGTGTATGTTTACTGTTGCGCGCGTAAGCGCTTGTGCGATTGCACGCAGAAAGTAGACGAATTGGAATTTACTTTGTATTGTGACGTCAGTGTAAGCGCGCCTTACAAACTATTTTACCGACACGCAGTGACGTCTTTGTTTGTACACAGTGAATGAGTCTATTTCAAGTTCTCATGACAATGTTTGATTTACTCTTACCTTTAGACAGAGTTCAATAGAAGTTATCTGGCATGACCGAAGGTCACGTATCGATCTACGCACCCGTCTTTGACTTCTCTAGTCTTTATTGTATTACCAGGAGCAAATTCAGTGGTGACGTTTACGCTAGATAACCTCACAAGTGTAGCCTACGGCTACAATGCCATTGAAAAACTTCAAAAGCCAACGTCTTACGCTAAACGGTCATCCTCGACCCAATTGCATATTCAAGAAAATCAATCCAAAGGCTGCATTTTGAAGAAAGTAGATTATAGCTCACATGGCTTTATTTTCAAACTTCAATTATAACCATCTAATTTATTATTACTAGGATGACGCTTCAGTAACTTTGTAATAATATTTTCTGATAAGATCATTCCACAGTACATTCCCACTATCCCTTCAGTGATCAAACATTTTGTCTAGAAGGTAATTCTGTCAAAACAAAGATCAGTTTAAAGGAACACATAATGTTTTTATTCTGTTAACATGGCAAACACATAAAATACTATTTCACTATTAAAACCATCCCAAAACCCATATGTTTACTTCTCAAAAGCATTACCCATAATGTGGCATTATTTAAAAGTACAAAAGTTCAGGCCAACAAATTACTCATCAGCTACAGGAGAGTGAATCTCTTGTTTAACGACAGCCTAATTTTTTGGAAATAAAGGGCCTCAGCTTCCTTATTTTAAATTGCCTTTCAATCTTTACACATAGATTATTGTACCTAATTTCTTGCATCACAAGCACACTAGCTACCTGTTATATGTTGTAGATATAGGCTTAGTTGATATATTTTGGCACAAGTAACTGTGTTTGTGCCATGAACATTTTTTCCTTTCCAAACTTTCAATAAAATGTACGTATGAAAGAGCAGTTTCATCATTTGTTATATGGAATCGGTCGATCAATTTTCCAAAGGAAATTCATCTCCTCGCCCGTGCAATATTTCATGGCAATTGTGTTATTGATATGTACTTTTATGAAAGGTTTATGTATTAATATTTGCTTCGTTCATTGGAACAAAGCCAGTTAATTCAATATTTAAGTCGAATAGAATATCCGTTCGAGAAAAGATATGATATCAAAGTTCAGGATAATGAAATGGCAGGTATAATTTGCGCTGTGGGTGTGGCTTTGCATTCAGCGTTACTAGGGTGCATTCTGGTAAAATGCGAATGTTTTGATATACGAAAACTTCATGATCAATAATTAAAATCATTGTGAAAATTATAAGTGCTTTGAACTGTTTCTTACAAGCGTGTACATTCTTGTAAATTTAGGGATCATTGTTTCTCGGGCAGTCATAGGTCATCTTGAACAGTATTATTCATCTCATGACACCTTCAAAAGCACAGATACTGTATTAATTCTACCAAACAAGTACGTGTGATACGTGTGAGTTAGGGTGTGTGAGTTGCCTTACCAGCAGGAAACCACGTTCAATTTACTTACTACTTTAACCCTCTTGAACAACTTAAAAAAACCATAGCTCTAGCATCTAGTGCTGTCCACCAGCTCTTAAAACAGAAGCTCAAGGATTTTAAATAGTATTCTAGTGCTATGAAGATGACAAAAGGGGATGGTTTCGTAACATTTTAGATAGCTACCTTTATCATGCATTTCGCTTGACTGTAATTAACCACTAAAGGTTTCTAAGGCCACGTGAGCCAACTATGTAGATGTCAATAATTTTATCAGAAATTGAGTGGAGAAATGTAACCTAGGCTAAGAATTTCAATAATCCTAAACACTTTGAACGTGAAATACGTAACACTAGTCCTCTTTGTCGTGTCTATTTCGGGCGTACAGACATTTGTGGTTATACATATACATATATATATATATAAATGTACATGGATGTACATATGTATATGTATGTGTATATATATATATATAAATATATATATATATATAAATATACTTGACAAAGAACACTGCTGTGGCGTGCCGAAAATTCGTTTACCATTTTCCTGGTCTGGAAATAGAATTATTTTCTTATATTTCACTGAAGGCTTATATATATATATATATATATGTATGACCACATTGGAATCAAGTTCTATCACTTTATGTGCTATCCTAGGTGATCTTTTATATTATGTTTGTACCACATACATGCATATATTTTGCCGAATAAATTCAATCAATCAATCATATATATATATATAGTGTTAGTGGATGAAATACGCAAAATTTTCTAAAAACTTGTACCATTTGATCAATTGTAAACATGGTTTTGATGACACAGGAAACAAATAAAAGGTCATATATAAAACAGTCATTTCATATCCAACGACTGAATTTTAGGTCAAAGCTGTACTTTAACAGTTTAAGGCACGAAACACAATTTGTGAAAGAATTTATTCCTAATATCAACGTCAGAGAAAAAGAAGATGTTTAGTCAAACATATACACCTTTGTTAAAAAACAATAAAAAAAGCTTGTGCTGGAAGCCCTGTGAGAGAATTTGAACAAATTAATGAATTTGTCATAATTAATGTAATAAGAGAGCATCTTAAATCTTTAGATGATGTTTCTCCTAGCTGTAACGAACATACACCTGGGCTCAGGCCTGTAGCCAGACAAGCTACTGAAGGGGGCGAAATGGCTGCAAGGGGGCCACAAATTTTGTAGGGGGGGGGGGAAATGTGTAAAGATGTATTAAGTCAAAGGCAACTTAAAACTATCTAGGGATGAAAAAATTCAGGGGGAGCCCCCTTGGCCCCCATGTCTACATGCCCGGGGCTATTGTCAATTAGTACTGAAGGGTTAACTTAATAAAGCAAAATAATGTAATGTAAAGACGTCGTTGACAGAGAGCACACACCACATAAGGCCATACAAACAGCTTCCAAAACAATGTTCTATTCAAATATGTTGTAGACCATGCTGTGGTGGATACTGCATTATTATCCAAAAAAAGGGATTCTTCAGTCCCCATTTCATGCCTTCAATTTTTTAATATTATATCCATGTTCACATCCGCAGATGTTTGCCTTGCGACGTCTGAAGTAATCGGTCGGGACTCCGTGGACGCCGACTTTGACCAAGTCGTCGATTACCTGAACGACAGTGTTGCTAGGGGCGTTGTCGTCTTTGCATCAGAGCACGACACCGAACGTCTGTTAGCTGCCGTGCAACGAGCTAATCTCGTCGGAAGATTCAACTGGGTAGGGAGTGACGACTGGGGAAACAAGTATACTCCGGTTGAAAATTTCAAAGAGGTTGCAGAGGGAGCTATCACCTTGTCTCATTCGGCGGATCAAGATATAGGTAAGGATTCTATAATGAAATTCATTTCATTAGTTCGATAGAAATAGGTCAAAAGTGCAGCCATCTATTGTTGAGGAAACGTGATTTAAATAATGTTCCTAACACGGAAATACTTTGTATGGCAAGGGGCATCGGATTTAGGGAATGGCATTTAATGAAATGCTTTTGTAGAGCTTTTTAATTTAATAGAGCATAACATTTATTTGACATAACTGTGTCTATTAATGTCTTCACTTGGTCTTCTTCTGACGGAATAAGCCAATCAACTAGGTTTAAGGGTCCTTGGCGAACTGATTCTTTGCGTCATTCGTCTATCAGAGTGATCTATTTATCACACAAAGAGGGAACAATTTAAAGTATAACTTTAAATATCAAATTAACAAAGAATAGGAAAAAATTATCACCAAATGTGATTACACTCATTAGATTTCAATAAAATGTAGGTATACATGAAGCTTTAAATTTTAATAATAATTTTCATTTTACAGGTTTTAAAGAATATTTTCTGGATTTGGATCCATTAGTACATATAAACGACACAACTTGGTTTAAAGAATACTGGGAGGTTACCTTCAACTGTAAGTTTCACAGAGAGAATCATCGAGTGGGTAGAAGTATTAACGTCTCAGACGACCAGACGCCTGTGGATACAGAAATTCGTACCTGCAATGGTAACATTTTCCTGATAGTATATGCTTATCAGTATCGTAACGCTAATTATTTTTGTTTGAAGGTATATATTTAGTGCATTTTCCGGCAGCTGGGTCCTTACAAAAGATTAGAACACAAACAAGGTATCAATCGTATAGAAACTGGGAAGTAGACTATTCACATTCCTCCCAAATGTAAGTATTATGAAAGCAGGCATAATAAACTCCAAGAATTTCAATAACAAGATGGCTTTAATTGTCTACGTAATATAAAGTAAAAACACGTCTTTTAACAATTCAGAAACAAAGTTCAATGGAAAATGTCACTTAACTTTTTCAGTACTTGGGATTTCGCAAAAACAAACCAATAAAGTTACTTAAAGATCTATTCGTTATTAAACATATTTCAAGGGAAAGATGGCCCTGCCGAGCATGCATCTCTTCAGAAAATAAACTTTAAACAACTGAAATGACTATATTTGCATAATTATTAAGCTTTTGTACTAAGACTATCCCTAAATTAGAGATGAACTACATTAATGGTGGTCTTAGACACCTTTCCAGTCATAGTAACATATAATTTAGCATAGCCCTTTCGATTAGGTTTACAACCTACGATAAGAGTACCTGGTTAGTTGATTTGCTGTCTTAGTACAGTTGACAGAATTATACAAAGGGGTATAAAAGGGAGAAGGGGAGGGGGAAGGGGTGACCTGAACGTAGGAGAACCTGCAAAACGTAGACTTTGTAATATTGATCAAGTCATCTACCATTACTATGTTTTACTTTATCCCAAAGGTGTAGAAAGGGGGGGGGGAGTGGCTGATGGGAGCTAAAGTATGTTTCCGCTCACTTAATTCGAGGACAAAACCCCTTATCTGATCCCTCTGTAAGAAATATTGAAACTTTTCAGCAATTTTCCTAAACATTTGCTCAAATATTGTACCAGATTGCATCTAAGGACCTTCAAACATGCAAAATTCCTTCCTTAGACTCCTCCCCCAGGACGGTAGTGTTAAACAACGTTCAGCCCCCAGTCGAGAACAGCTTTATACTCCTACGCTTTATCCAACAGAATGGCCTGACTATATTGTTGTCTTTTACTTTAAAATCGATCTAGATCAACTCGATATTTAAACGCTTAATATTAATACCTATATCCCAAATAAAATCACAAATTTTTTCGCAAGCTCTCAAATAATTCGTGCATTCTTTGCACTTTCATCAGAGAGGTACCTAATACCACAGTCACCTCAGTTGCTGCCTCACTCTATTTTGTCCTTCAACAGCGTCTCAAAGAATATTCAGCAGTTCAAAAACGTATTCCCATTATTCATTAACAAGACTTTTACAATAATTCCTATTGGTATTGTGCTTAAGTTTAGATACGGAGAAACTCAACACTCCAAGAAGCGCACTTATTTTCTGATCTTCACCGTACGTTTTGGAACACATGTTTTAAGAAAGACCAAAAACATTCGTAGATCACTGAGAAACTTAAAATCCAGGCGTGCTCCCATGGCAGCAATACTAGAGTTTAAAATGTGTTACTGCAGAGTCTTTACGAAAATTTTATCATGGAAAATGATTTATCGTAAACATTTTTGAAACGCTTTGCGCACAAACCCTACATGGTTTGTATTCCATACTTGGCCATAATTAGGAGAGCGAACACACACGTGATCAGTCCGAAAACTAGTGGTATACCTCTAACCTGAAAAGAAACCGGCCAACAAGATCGGATCATGAAGCAATCAAATATCATACATAGCGTACTGTACATAGTTTGAATTACTCACTAAGTTCAAAACATTATGTTGTACGGCGGGGGCTCTCACGCAGGCCAATTATGGATTCATGGTGACTGTTTTATTACTACATTCACAAAATGTAAAATGCGTTTAGCTCTCAATCCCTTGGTTATGACTACTCATTTTTGGCTCATAACCCGTTTGAAATTAGCTCTTCGTCTTACTCTGTGGCTGGCCCAGGGACATTGCCCTGGAGCGCCTCTCGCTTCAATAGCGCATGCGGAACCATTAACACATTATTATATCTTGGAGCAGACTTCTTAGCAAGGCACTTTGTAACATTGGGAAACATAGGCTTAGGAGTCTAGTTTGATTGGGGGAGGGGGATGTTATGACATAATGAGAATAGGCCTACTTAACTATTATAACTGAGGTGATCTGTCGCTGCAGTGCCCGAAATATAGCAGCATATTGCTCAAATTTTAAGGAAATATCTTGTGGGGCAGGGGGGGGGGGCTGGATCCCCCTCGCCCCGCCTCCTATGCCTATGGTGGGAGTCACTTCACTAGTCCCCTACACGTTCATCTAATTAGTCAGGCGCTGAATCTAAAGAAGGGTCTAGGACCCCATGTCGCGAACAAAAATGAAAAGGGAATGATAAAAACAGAAAACAAAAACAGAAAAGGAAAGAAAAAGGAGAGGAAAAGTAAAAAAAAAAATAGATATAAATTATGTTGATGATGTGCAGTTTTAGGTACGGGTTAGGTGGAACCTTACCATTTTAATATCGAAGTCAAACCACCTTCAATTGTAATATAGTGAAGGCGTTGAAAACCAGGGAGAAAGCTTCAATGTGCGAAAGGCAACTGAATGGATTAGCAAAGATAATAGATCAATAAATTGGAACGCAGGGAATAAGTGGCAAAATTCCGAGGGTTATGGGGAGGCATGAGCGGTTCGTGTAGAAGTATGGCAAAACTTCTTTTGAAAACTGCAATATCTTGCAGTCTAGGGGTTTGGAAAGCCAAATTGCCCCTTATAATGTAACCGTGTTACCTTTGATGCAGAACTGCGGTTCGTCAAATTTATCACAGTGCTTCAGATCGCTAACAACACTTAGAGTGAAGAGATTTTCTTCCATATTTGTGACCTTTGAGTAGTAGATGCAGAACTGTAGTAACATCTCGTGCTCTTAGAGTGCCCTTTTCTACAATCTAAGGGTGTTGGTATACCAAGTTTTCTCCATAGTGGCGCCCTTGTCATGGCAGAAGAAAAACCGTAACCAACATTTGTGTTCTAGAGTGCAATTCCCTGAATTTGTATGACTTTTGGGGTGCAAAATTTGTGACCTCAGCCCCCTTCTTTTACGATGAGCTGAGGTCACTTTCGTCAAGTGAGGCTACCATTGTTGGGAACAATCCCCTATAAAAACACCTAGTGCATCCACTGTAAAGAATATGATCGCAAACTTCTTTTTGGCATGGAGATACCGAAGTAGCCACTCGATAAAGTGTTTCAAGACCACCTTCTCACCAATTAGCCTCTACAGTTTCAGTGCCTGCAACGGTCTCTGAACCTGACATAGCCATAACCTACAACATAAGAAATGTTAAATCCCTTTGTCATCAATTAATTGATTAAAAGATGGAAAATCGCCTAGCATCGATGATATTCCTCCAAAAGTTTGAAAGTATGTCTCCCATGTTATCGCCCCTGTTTTGTGTTACCTATTTAATCTTTTGCTTACTACTGGTATTTATCCTGACGCTTTGAAAGTGGCTGAAGTCATCCCGATTTTTGTAAAATAGGATCCAACACTCCCTGAAAATTACCGCCCAATAAGCTTGCTCCCTTGTATCAACAAAGTATTGGAGAGGATTATTGAAAAACGTCTAATGTCGTTCTTAAATAGCAATAACATCTTCTTTGACTTTCAGTTCGGCTTTAGGAAACATCACGATGCAAGTCATGCTCTCTTAGGGACGGTTAACTGTATCCGTACTTACCTAGACTACGGTGAGAATGCGTTGGGCCTTTACCTCGATCTTAAGGCTTTCGACACGGTCAACCACAATATTCTCCTTGATAAGTTATACTATTATGGCATTCGAGGCAAAGCCTTAGATATTATCCATAGTTACTTGAGTTATAGGAAACAATTTTGGACGTAAATACTACTCCTATGTCGATGTCGGTGTACCACAGGATTCTGTGCTAGGACCGTTGCTATTTTTAATTTACGTAATTGATATTAAAAGTGTTGTGCCTAACGAGTCATTGAGACTCTTTGGCGATGACACAAATGTATTTTTTCATGAGAGTAACTGTATTACCCTTGTACACTAAGTTCATTCCGTTCTGAAGCAACTCAAGACTTGGTTTGATGCAAATAGACTCACCCTACATCTTGTAAACACCAATTTTTCTATTTTTCATGCCAAATGGCCCACTCCCCATGCTTGTCCAGACCAACTTGTCATGAATGACGTTAATATCCTTAAAAAAAACTGCGTCAAATACCTAGGTCTATTGATTGATGATCAGCTATGCTGTAAGCAACATATTGATGATCTCTGTAACAACCTTGTAAAACTTAATGGAATTTCCTATCACCTGAGGGCCTCTCTTACTCCTGCTGTAGTAGCCCAGTTATATTACTCACCTGTTTTCTCCAAATTATCTTACGGTGTGGAAATATATGGCATGACTAAACCTTCCTTGCTCAAACAACATCTTCAAAATAAAAATTTTAAAAACACTTTCTTTCAAAGATCGGCGTTATTCTACGAATACCCTGTATAGAGACCTTAGCATTGTTAAGATCGGTGACATTCATATATTATAAATGTGTTCTTTTTATCTATAAGTATGCCAATAATTACTTCCTTATGTTTTTTGTAATTATTTAACCCTAGCTTTTCTACAAATTCTCGCCCTAGTACGAATATTAATGCCCTTTTCACAGTTATTAGGCACTATTCTAAACACGGTAAGTTATTTTTAAACAACTACTATTGTAAAATTTGGAATTCCCTTCCTAATGAAATTAAAAAGACTAGAACATATGCTACTTTTATGGGTAAGGTAAAAGATTACCTGATCGCTCAGTATACAAACTGAGTTTCCCTTTCTTTGTTACCTTCGTTTGATTGTTTGTATGCTTTTTTCCCTTAACTTTCTTCTCAAGTTTTACTATTATTTTTGTTGTATGATCTCTTTCTGGGCACTAGCTCGTTAAACAATTGTTTTTCTTGTGTCCTGGCCGTTTTTGTATTTTTCATACAGTATACGGACGAAATAAATGAATGAATGAAAAATGAATGAATTGATCAAAAATGAAATGAATGCTAAGGAGAGGTTGAAAGAATGAATATTCAAATCACCTATTCACTTTACCCGAAGATACATCTAAGACAAGAAAGATTGCACTTTAATAGGACCCCGTGTTCATTTGCCGACATTCTAAGTATACAGTCACGAAAATTACATTTCACAGATCTGAAAGGAAATAATTCCCCTAAACAGAGTAATTGCAACTATTGTTTTGCCTTTTACTTCTGTAATATTGCCAAGACTCCGGGGGCTTCTCCGGGGGGAATCACAATGGAGGCTCTGAACCCCAAACGAGCAAATTAGCGCTTGGTCCTTGTGGTGGACCTTCGGTACACTTGAGTTGGTCAACTTTCCCCTGGGCCCTTCGAAAATTCCTAGATCGGTGTCTTCAATTATCGTATTGTCCAAGCTATTTATTTTCACCTAAAGTGTAAATTCCTAAACATGAAATCTCTAAAAGATAAGAATTTTATATGAAACCGACGAGGAATGGGGAAGTCATTCCGGGCAATCGCGGAGGCATATCTGGCAAAAAGGTTTTGCTACCGCAAATGAGCGGTGGCGTTCCGCTCCTTGTAAAAATCTTACTCTCACTCTTCAAGTAGCGCGCAGGTTAAAATTTCTGCATACGTGCCTGCTTTACCTGAAATACTTTGGAACAAAACAAAAGAATTGCAGTTCACAACTCGAAATTTAAAAATGTCTTTGTTCTGTTGTTATAGCTGTCACCAGTTGACACAGCTGTCACCAGTTGACAAGTTCTTGCGATTTGTCACTCCAATTGATCTTTACATCTAAAGTGTCGTGTTCTTTTTCAGAACATTTTGATTGCAGGCAATTTTGTAGTAAAGTACTTGGAAGACTAAAAAAGTCATTCACGAATAGTAGGTGCCATTCCTTACGTATCGTATAAAAGAAGTGAAACAACCCTCGTCTTTTTGGCAGTGAAAAATACTTCTCCTTACAGTATTTTCTCTCCCCAGTACTCATCTTCTGCGACCTTTTTTGAAACGATCCTCCATACGTGTAACTGCTAAGTAACTTTTGAAACACATCAAATCGAGAATAGCCTCATATGCGTTCGTCACTGACATTAAAAGATTGGTTCATTTGAAATGATTACCAATATCCGTAACAATGATATTGAAATGAGCTTTCATCTTTATCACAAAAGATGAAAAGAAAGAACGATTTATGAAAGCATCATTCAACTTTTAAATAGACTATTTTTAAATAAAACGATTCCAATAACCCAGAGCTAGAGAGAAACAGATACCTTACATTAAAAGTTTTATTTGGAAAGATTGCGCTGACTTTAAATGAAACCCAGATAACTGAATGTTATGTGGGGTTGGATCGATGCAAACATTCTTTGCGATTTGTGGACCGCAATCTGTTTCTACATAACGGCTCGAATTTTAGGAGGCATTTGGGAAGAATTGTGAAGATCAATAGTTCTTGCTCGGAGAGCCAAGTGCATCTGGGGCACGACATGGGCAAAATGATCAATAAAAAGTGTAAGAAATTGGGTCTACCAACGATAATAAGTCCATCTTTGACGAGAAAAGCTCATATTACACGGGCCTCGAACCATTTTCTTGAAATGTCAGAATGAGACCTACAAGTAGTGAGTCTAACCTACACAACGATTGCCTTGATGTACCAATCGTGGATTCGAAAATTTTAGTCAACATTTCCCAATCGGGAGCATAAAGACGTCCTTTATCACATTGTTGTTGTTATTTAGTTTATCTACGGCGGTATGGTCTAACATTAGTTGGGATTTTTTTATGAGACAGCCTGCTCATCATGGCCGTATGGGACTGTTATTCTCGGGGAGGGCTGGGAATTTTGCCAGACTCCAGAATCTGGAGTATAAAATTTAAATCTATCCAATATTCCGTCCGACTGAGACAAAATATCTACCCGATTTAGTCAGGTTTCTCACATTTTTTTGGTGATGGGGGGCGGCCTTCCTTAGCCCCACTGGCCCGTAGGGGCATGCTACTCATGAATACACATTGTACAACGAAACATTTCTGGACTATTTCTTGATAAATGGAATGATATTGAACAATATGCATCCATAAGAAAATATTTTAATTACTTTAGAAGATATAAGAAAAGAAACAGTATTTGTCTTGCTTTTTCCTATTCGTAAGCCATTAAATCAAGTAAGGAAAGACCTGGTAAAGATTCGGGCTTCATGAATTGCGAGAAGTAATCGTTTTTTTTTCGACAAAAATAACTTTTTGGAAAGGAAATCTCATCGAAGTCTTGCTAAAAACTTTTTGGAAAGTTAGACTAGAGGCCAAGGGTTGAACAATGTCTCACTTTTGTGGCAGAGAGTTAAGTTTTCATTCTAAAATAATCGTACAAGAACGAAGTAAATAGCATATCTATTTTCAAGTTCTGTCTTACCTAAAACTTGATGACTTAAACTTTGTCTTTTTGTTAAAAGGGTCGGAAAGTCTAGCGAAAGACACATTTCGTCACGAAGGGAAAGTCCCTTTCGTAATCGATGCTGTATATGCCTTTGCGCATGCTCTACATCTTATGCATTCCGAGTTATGTAATAACACACGAGGCCTATGTCCGGAGATGGATACCACAGACGGAGCTCTGCTTTTAGAGTACTTGAACAGGACGACTTTTGAAGGTAAGTTAATGGAAATATGTTCAAATAAGTACACTGAGAATGGGGTGGGCTATAACCAACTGGTTACATCTGGTCGAAATAAAAACAGCGCATCTTAGTCCGACTTCAGATTGAGGTAAGTGCCATAAGGAATGGTCACTTACGCCACCATGTTTTTTCGGTTCTTTATTTTTTCTATAAACAGAAAAATTCATGTATATATATATATATATAATATTTTTGTAACATATTTAAACCTAAAACCTGTCCATAATCTTTAACAAGCATTCAGAATGTACTTTTCTGGACAGATTTTATGTTTAAATATGTTACAAATAATTTTTCTGGACAGATTTTAGGTTTAAATATGTTACAAATAATTTTCAGAGATTATTTTCTTTATTATTAAAAAAAAAATTGTAATTATAACACTGGCGGCCATTTTGCTTCTTCCGCCATCTTGATTGACCTGATTTCCAACAAAAATAGGTTTGAAAAATACGTTTGAATTATTGGCAAAAAATATGGCCAAATACAAAGAACAACTGTCACAAATATATTTTTACGGATTATTTTCCCTATTATTGTATATGATATATAATGAAACTTTTGCTATATCCACCTTCTTCGTTGACCAGGATACTAAAAGAAATGTTCAGAAAAAATATTTTGTGAAAATTTACAACATAAATGGACACAGGTAAGGTTTTCCTGTGTCAAAAGTACTTATAATGATTAATTTTTCCTATTATTATGTTATATCAAAATAATTATTGAATTGGGGGCCATTTTACTTTTCCGCCATCTTGTTTGACCTGAATTCTAAAAGGAATACTTCGAAAAATAAGTTTTGACTATTTGTCATAAAATCTGGCCAGATACTAAGAACAACTGTTTCAAAAGTATTTTTAATGAATATTTCTCATATTATTTTCATACATTATGATCGTTCTATTGGCGGCCATTTTATTGTTTCCACCATCTTGGTTAGTGTGGGCTCCTGCCTAAAATATAAAAAATCAGTTTTGAGTATAATCTGCTGTAAAGATATTTGGGGGATTTAATTGACATGTATTTTAATGATGATTTTTTTGAGATTTTTTTATATTTTTTTATATTTTTTTAATTTTTTTCTTATTTTTGTGGGCCGGGGAATTTTTTCTTTATTATTTTTACTTCTTTCGTGCTTTACCGCCATATTGGCTTGTAAGTACTCTTGTGCCAAGGATGGTAACGTTCCGCCTAAATTTTAAAATATTAATCTACATCAATATGATTGCGGATTGTGGAAAATTGCAATGTTTTCCACAACTTTTGGAAATATTTCATTCACTTTGGCGGCCATTTTGTAGTTTTTCCTCCATCTTGGTTACTCTGAATCTCACCAAAACAGTCCCAAAATTATTTTTGGAATTTTCTGTCGTAATATATGACCAAATTTTAAGAGTCTGTGCCACAGAAATATTTTTTAAGAATATTTTCTTTATTATTATTTAATAGAAAATATAATTTTCCCTCCATTTTGTTTTGGCAGACATTTTGAATGAGGGAGACTCAAAATATTTAGTGTTACTACTTGATTTCGTGTTCAGGGGACCATAAGGTTTCTAAAAAATATTGAGTGGGAGAGTTGTGGGGTGCTTGTGAGGTGCCTCTAGCTTATGGCCTATAATGACAATTCCAGATGGCACTTACCTCAATCTCCCGCCCAGTATTAAATTATTAATACGGATATTTCATCGGGCTTTTTCGCACCTTTTTAGGTATTAAAAGGGCCCGGGGTATCGATGTGGACATGCAGCTACGTAATAAATTAACTTTCTATAACAGGGAATGCTTATATGGATATGAAAATGATTTTGATATGATGTACAGCGTGTAATGATCATTAACCATGAATAGATTGTCATTTACGGGCTGGAAAAGTAAGTTTTTCTAACAGATTTGTCACTGGTTAACTTTTCGTTAAACACTGGTGATTCATAAGTACAAACCATGGAACATTAGTGCCCTAAAATTGTCTAAAGACATGAAGTAAAATCATTTCAGGTCAAACTAGAACAAGTGAATCAATTTACTGTACACAATTACTAGGGCGTGGGTCCATCTCCAGAGGTGGTGGGGGACTTTTCACCATTTGCGAATCGTCGTCAGGGGACCTCCCCTTTGGAAAATTTTTGCTTAAGTAAGGCCGGCTGGATGCAAAATGGTGCTACATTTGGTGCTAAATCTGAATTGAATATATCAACCAAGAATTCCTACTTTTTAGGAAGTTTTTTTTTCATTTTGCTTGCTTAAGTGATTTTTTCCTCAGTCCTTGGGGTAAATCAGAATTACACTGCGTGAAGTAAGTGAACAGTAAATTGTGAGACTACACCATTAGCCTGATTACTCATATGTAATGAAATTTGAATATGGAAGTGATTAAGACTGTGCATTTCAGAGTCTTTTTCGAAAGTCTGATAAAGGTGATACTGGTAGCAATCTTTTCATTACACCATTGTGGTACACCTTGTCCCTGCAGTTGGCAAACACATTTCTACGGTTGCATGGTAGTCAACTCTCAACAAATCTTTCCAATATTTTCTTTAACTTTACTAGCATTAGTAAGTTTTAGTGGTTTTAGTAAATAGTGCGAGTGGAATTTTGTGACGCAGAACCGACGGCAAGCTACGAGGGCATCACGGCTATTTTTGACGTCGGCGTTAGCAATTTTTGAAGGGCTTTACGATGCTGTTGTTTATTTCGAGTAATGGGTAAAGACTGCATACAAGGAAATGGGGGGGGGGCACCCTCTCCCCCTTGAAATAATGAAATTGGAAGGTGTCTGTATGGCACATGGTGCCATATTTGGACGCAATTTAGCTTTTAAAATGTAGTGTCAATGCGGAATCTTTATTATATTATTTATACCTTTTACGTAAAAAGTTGGTACCCTGTCATCGTCATGTCTCAATCAATAATCAGTGATCGTATTGACTGATGTCCAGTAAGTATCGTCAAAACGTACGATCATGAAAAATTCCCCCCAAAATTATCGTTTTTGGCAGTGTTCAACCTAATAAATACCACTTTATTTTTTCATATGCGCTTAGATGCTTCGCTTATCGAAAAACCGTTGTAAATACTATCAAAATGTGCTTGAAAATATTGATTGGAGAGATCATTTAGCTACAAGCTGTACGGGGTGCACAGAAAGGTCACAATCCATTGTCTTTTAGCTACTCGTGCTACGATCAAATCGCTCCATTTTTGTTCCTAAGCTTTATTGTTATTATCATATACAAGTTTTATACTTGTTGAATCATTGCAAACTGATACTCTATATTAACTTCTAATCATCACAGTTTTAGTTTTCATCATTAATTTTGAAAAAAAAATGGGGAGGACTTTTTGGAGATGTCCCCCACCCAAAGAAGTGAGGGGGACGCGTCCCCCGTCCCCCCATGATCCACGCCATACACGATTACATTTTAAAATGGCATAGTCAAGATTTAGGTCAAAGGTGAAATTTCGTACCTTTTGACTTTAAATGACCTCAAAAGTCACGTGATTCACAAAATCTGTATATTAACTAAAAGGCAGTTTCTTAACCAAACTGGTGCCCAGCATAAGCAATGCAGTAGGGAAAACAAGCCAGTGAGCCACAACTGGAAAAAAGGCCGTGGCCGGCTCGACTTAAACCAATTGGTTACAAACTGGGTCGTAAAAGCTCATCTAACTAACGAACTAGCTTAGCCAAACTATTTGTTTGTAAACAGTTGCAAACTGGAAAATGTGTATCCAAAAATTAGTTTTGCAAGTCATGTATGTATAAAGTTATTATGTAATGTCAATACCGATATGAAACGATACAATGTTATAAAATCAGAGAATTCAATTAATGAGATGGTAATAGAAAAAAAAAAGTGCCTAGCCAATAATTTGAGAGATTGTTTGTTACTCTCGAGTTTCTGGATGAGAAAATAATACCCATTTTACTTTCCCCCTCCCCATACTTATTGATTTACCAGCACCCTGACTCTTGGCAGATACCCCGCTATATTTACCCAACCCACCCAAAGATACCAATCTACCTGAATTTTATAGACATGTTAGGAAATCAAAAGAAGAAAAGCATGGTGGTATTAGTGACCATTCCAGGTGGCACTTGCCTCAATCTGAAGCCGGACTATCTCTAAGTTTTGGTACATTCAAATTGAACGACACAGCGACATGCAGACTTTAGTCCGCTTGTATAAAACTCTATTTCAGACTCTCCATTTGAAAAGAAACCCGTTGTCAACTATGGAATGTCAAGAATAGACCGGAGAATGAAAACACATATTGCAAAAACTCACGCAAATTGCTAACTGAGCCATCGGGAATAGGTGGCGCTGTGTGAAAACATGGTCGTTTCTTCCTCTAACCTTTGGTTGAGTGTTCAAGCTTCCCTTTTGGCTCGTGTTGAGTCGGGAGATTTATACTTTCATTAACTACTTCAACTGAGAATTGATATACAAACTTTCTCCTTATCGATAGCTCCTATGTTAGGTACAAATTTCATCTAATTCCAACTGAAAATTTATGAAGTAGCTTCAGAACACGCGCAGTCACTTCTCATTGGTTTGATTTCATCAATTACGGTACAAGTTTTCTTCGAACGTTTTTGTGTGTTGTAAATGAAAATAGAACAAAATTAGGATATAAAAGCTGCTCAAGAATGGACTCATTATCCTAAAAAGTGTTAAAGTGTCAATTAAAGTATTATAGAAAACGCGAAACATATCGAAATCATTGGAAGTTGTGATGTTGTATTATTGTATCGCCGTGAAATGTTTATCTAACATAGGTATGGAGTAAGTAGGCTAAATGTGTACCTGTTACGAGACAGATAACAGCTACCGGTATGTGTGCCACAAATGTTATATAACCGTTATTTTGAAGAGAAATAAGTTGGAATAATACTTGAGGTTGGGTGGATACTTGACACCTCCCCCACAGTCACAGCAATACCATTCCTACATAATTACAAAATTTCTTATACTTTCATAGTTTCATGCACACCGTATAAAGTCAATTGACCCCATAAAACCCAAAGGTTCTATGCAATATACCAGACATAATCAGGGTCAATTCTAACAAAATAGTCTGACGAATTATTACATCTTTCTCTACGATAGGGAAAAGTGGGAGTGTTCGATTTAACCAGTTTGGTGATCGCCCCGGCAGCTATCAGTTATACCAATTCCGAAAAGTAAGAGATGGCTCCATGGAATACGTACCAGTCGGCACGTGGGACGACCGCCTTGTGTTAAATCGGAGTTTACTTCACTGGGGAAAATTTGAGGATAAAGTGCCTAACTCAACTTGTTCGCTTCCATGTGCGGAAGGTTTGATAAAGCAGATACTGAAAACAGACAAATGTTGTTGGATTTGCATACAGTGTAAAGAAAACCAGATTCTTGAGGATGAATTTACCTGTAGTAATTGTTCGGAATTCGAAATGCCTGAGGAGGATAAACTCACTTGCATTAATATTACTGGAGAATATTTAAGATGGAACGAAGCATTTTCAATAATTCCTTCTGTTTTGTCGTTAATTGGTATATTCTTTACACTTTTTACTATTTTTGTCTTCATTAAGTTCCATGATACACCTGTCATTCGGGCCTCTGGGAGAGAGCTCTGCTACGTCTTATTGGCAGGAATTTTGTTAACATTTATTTCACCAGCAGTGATTTTAGCGGAACCTAGTAATTTTATCTGTGGATTGAGAAGAGTTTTGCTTGGAATACCACTGGTCATATCGTATTCTGCCCTTTTTACAAAAACAAATCGTGTGTACAGAATATTCAATAGCGGTAAGCGGTCTGTAAAGAGACCGCAGTACACGAGTCCGAGATCTCAAATTGTAATATGTTCTTTATTAGTATCCGTACAATTACTTGGAACACTTGTGTGGCTTTTTTTCCGTCCACCGGAAATGACACGCGAGAAAGCAGCGTGGAATCGTGTCATCTTAGACTGCTCTGTGTCAGACTTAGCCGAAGTGACCTCCTTAGTATATGCAATGTTTTTGGTTCTCCTTTGCACTATTTATGCATTTAAAACCCGCAAAATGCCAGAAAACTTTAACGAGGCCAAATTCATCGCGTTTACTATGTATACAACGTGTATTGTGTGGACGGCGTTCATTCCTATAGTCGTTGGTACATCTTCGACAGATTACAAGGTTAGTATTTTAAAGACCTTAAAATTGGTAAAGTTTCACTTTTAATGATATGCAATGAGCAGTCCCATCTCAAAAGACACTAGT
>WURT03115354.1:0-11941 GCA_009936505.3 Holothuria glaberrima
TAACTCCACTTATTTTGGACATACCTGTAAAGGCTGTAAGACCAAACAATGGATGTTGTGTCAGTGTCAGTGCCACAGTTACCTACACAACACCTTCATGAGACAATTTCCTGCTATGCTACATGGCCAGAAAACTTTTGGAAAGGTTTTAAATTTATCTGTGAAGTAACCTCTGTCTTTTGATGATGGAGGTAATTCAGGCTAGAATTTGAGAAAAATCCAGCCGGATTTCTTCAAAGATCCGGCCGGAACCGGATATTTTTTCATTATCCGGTGCATCCCTAATGCAAAACTAATACCTGTACAGTACTTGTGTGAGCTATACTTCTCTTCTTTAGCGAGAATAGTACGTGTACTATACTTGCTTATGAAGAGAAGTATAGCTCACACAAGTACAGGTAGTTTCACAAGCAAAGTAGCCAGAGTAGGAATATACTGTGTAAATTAAGTATTGAGAACTGTTAGGCCTAAGCTTCCAACTTTTCACCAGATAATCCAGCTTTTGGGCAGCTTGTCCCCTTTCCAGCATAACTCTCAGAGGCCTTACATTAAGTTGCCCTACTTTTTGAAGGCCTGTAAAATGGCAAAAAAAGGAAAATGTTTCAAAAAAGAGTGAAAGGAAAAGGAAAAATTTTGTCCTGAAAAAATTGTTTCCTGTCATACACAATCTGGCCATAGGGAAAAGTAAGTGCAAAGTAAATTTGTTTTTAAGCTATCCAAATGGAAAGTTGTATACTCCTTTGTCAAACTTTAACCATCACCCCTTTCCTTGCATCATACAGTATGTGCCACATGGCATGATACTGTGTTCCAATGGTTTACTGACCAGTTTCATGAGTGGAGGTTATGTACAGCTTTGAAGGGCCTAGTCTTTGATGTCCTGTCACATTCTATCATTCTTCTTTTTTTTTTTTCTTTAATTCTACCATTTCTAAAATAATTGGCAACTACATCTTTGGATGAAGAGCAGTATTCTAGTGTATTTTGCACACAACATTTTGTCCTTTGGATACACAATAACATAATTTGTATATGTGGTGTGATGGAATGACGGGGAGGCACATATTGGGTGTAAGTCTATTTTTGACATACAGTGTATACCTGATCATTTGTCCCTGTAATTGTCATTTTCTCATTTCTAAGCCAGGCTCGTAGCCTAAGGGGGTAGTGGGTTGGGCTGAGCTCAGTACAAGCTTTTGTAAACAGTGTGGTTTTAATAGTGTACCATGAGGTGTTTTAAATCTACTGGTTATACATGCACCTATCTAAAGTTCTTGTTTCATAAACATGTTATCAATATCTTGGACTACTGTCAAACATGCTCTTACTGTATAGTCTGGGTGTGTACTAAGCACTCAATTCCAAACCTTTTCAAGATACAGTACTTTTCCTGTTTTTACTGTAACTGGAAATGTTCAATTACAATAGATTCTTTTAGCAGTCTACAGTGTTAAGCATCATAACTTTTGTTAAAATTGCAAAGGTTTCATTTGTTTTTAGTCCATAAGACTGACTATGTACAGTGCTATGAGCTTAATATTGCATACATTCTGTTGTCAGGAAGATAATGTTTGTAGTGAAGAGTACAGCATCAATAATTACACATCACACATAATTGGTCAACTAAGCACTGTGCAAGGGTGGTAAACTTTGATACTTGGAAGTTTTAGTCTATAGCAACCTGCTGAATATATCAAGGATTAAATGTGTGATTAAGAAAGTTAATGTTTAGTGCTTACAGGCAGGGAAGTTTAAGTGAAAGATTTTGATATTTTAAATTATCTTTCCTTTTTTTTCTACTGTAAATGCTTTTATATTTTGTGTACAGGACTGCTCTTCACTGGGCCTGTCGAAGAGGTCATGTGCATGCTGTTCAGTTACTGGTGCACCTTGGGGCTGACCCTAGTATAGCAAATGATAAGGACCAACTCCCAAATCAATTGACTGCTGTAGAATCCATCCATGACATTTTAGGTAAGAAGATTTATTTTTCTTCAAGTTGATTTGATATAAACCATTACAGAAACTTTAAATATTAAGTTTTATATTGTGCCATTGGTACAGCACGACATCATGGTCTTGTCTAAAAGTATACTATAGATCATGTGGGTACAGTACATTTTACATTACAAGCCAACCTTTGATAATGCCAAAAAGTAAGTTTGGTACTGCAGCTTATTTTGCACACATTTTTACTTCGGTGGAATAAACATTCCCCAGCTTCGGGGGCCCTGGAATTCTTACCTTGCTCCACTTTGATTATGTAGTAATGGGGTATATACTGTACTTTCCTTAGGTACAGTGGACAGTTATCTAATATCTCACTTATATCTTTAAGAGACAGTACCAGTAATAGTTTGGAGAATGGGGAAAGTTTGGATGTAGTAACTGAGATTTGCTTTGGAATAGAAATCTCTGGCTTGTTAAGAGCCCTGTTTAACAGAGCAATATGCAGTAGAATGCACTACACATTAGGGTTTGCAGCTCCCTTTCTTTATTTCCATTAAACTCACCATGTCCACTACATACTATTTGCACTGGAATTTTTTTTTTTTGGCATAATTTTATATGGGTATATATAACCAGAGGTCCTCTGGTCATGTTCTCACCATTCACTTTGTTTCCTAAACTAGGGCAGAGGTGTATTCCACTATATTTTATATATGCCAGTGCTGTGTGAGTGTTAAACCACTGTGAGAGTAGTTGCAAAGTGATTGCTCCTACCTACTTAAAGAGGGATTTGCAACACCCCAAGTATGACTTTTAGTTAGGGGTTAGCAAAAGTCGCAGTTGGTTACTACTCTTTGATTGACATCAGAGTTAGAAAATTCAAAAGATACAGAACAGCTCATATTACACAGCATGGGCAGAGAGTGTTTTGATTATACATTAGGGCCTTGTATACTCACCAGCATATGGCCTTAAGCAATAAACAATGTTTGTGTCTGCACAAGGGAAAGCTAAAGACAGTTATGGGCGGGGCTTGAACTAACTTAGTTGGGAGAATTGGAAATGTCTGGGATGAGACAATTTCCCCATTAAGTGTGGTTAAGTTGGCATCTTTGAACCTATAGCTTAATGGTAATGAAACATTAGTGTACAAGAACTAGTGACAGTGAGTCAACACACTGCAGCCTATGTAAAATTAGTATCACTAAATACTCTGTTGTATATTAGATGAGCAGTTGATTTTAACATGGTATAAAATACAAAAGCCCTTGAATGTTTTATTAACTTCCAGGTAAACCAATGAGTGTAGCTGAGTCTGTGGACAGTCTTCCGATCACACCAAACTACATCCGTCATCCACAGTTCCCATACACCAGCTCTAGCAATGATACCAACTCATCAAATCATATTCCGGAAGTTCCTCGATCACTCCATGATTCTCCTTACTCTTCCCCTGAAGTGAGTCATCCTTACTCACAAAGCAACAGAACTCCAAGGAGCCAGCCACTCCCTCCTGGTTAGTATTCTTATCCATTCCATCTTCATTCACTTTAGTCCATTTGTAAATTTTTAAGGTGTGGGGGAGAAGGGGGAGCAGAGGTGGGGATAGACTGTAGGTACACAAAGTTGCCTTTTTTTAAACTGAAACTTTGTATTTCATATGTTCAAAGACAGCATCATGAAGTCATTGTAACTTTGAATATACTTGTAAAGAGTGTGATAAATCAGTTTACAATGGTTATGTATCTGTCTGTGATAGGTCTATCTGTCCATTTTAATGAAATTTGCCAGGTTAAAACTTGTTCTTTGAGCTTTGAGTTTAATGAGAATTCTCTTTGTTATCTGTTTTTAAGAGCTTGTTCTTAAAGTAAGAATAGCCAGGACAAAGGATTCCGACTTCATCGAAGTAGAGTTAAATCGCTCTAAGCTGACCTACGACAATCTTGTACAGAAATGCTGTGAAGAGCTTGAAGTTGAATCTAAGGACATTGTCAAGGTTCGCAAACTTCCAAACACAATTATCAGGAAGGACAAAGATGTCCAAAGGTTGAATGACTTCCAAGAAATTGAACTTGTTGTCCAAAGGAGGAGTGCAGCTGAAGCCTATCACTTGCAGATGCAACACATGGACTTGGTCTACTGATGTTACCCACTTGACTTCAAACATTGTTGTGCCTACAGCTACTTAAAGCTGACATAATAATTATTCAGAAAAATGAGACTTTTAAATCTGGATGCATATATTTAGCTTTAAGTTATAGTGATTTCCAGTTTTTTTTTTACTCATTTCTTTCTGATTGTTAAACTTGATTCTAACATGCTGAAATGGTTAACTAACCTTGCAGTAACTTCTTTATTTAAAATTTGATTTCAAATTTTTAAATTTTAATGATTTTATTAGTTGGAAGTATTGTCCCTGGATGAAAAATGGAAACTGGTTGTGAACCAGTTGTTTTTCTGCATTATTCATAGCTAAAGCTTAGGCAGGATATCACTGAGGTTGCTTTGAAAGAGTGTAGCACAATAGCGTCATGGTTTCATAAAGCTTTGTGGTATTAAAGTAGCAATATATGTAATTATCTACTTCTGTTACCAAATGTATTTAGGAGCAGTTAAGCCACAACACAAACAACTCAAAATGCACTTCTGCATTGTAAAGAAAAAAAACATGTCATGTTGCTTTTTTCAAATGTAAATAGAATGGTTAGGTTAAACATTGACATCTATTCTTAGTCATTCTTTCAATTAATAATGGTGTTCATGAGAAGCCTAGCCTGTTGAAAATTGGATGGTAGACCAAAAGTAATGCTTACAGCATAGAACAGTTGTAACTCATTGGATCTTTTTGACATATTTACTTTTACAAAGGAAACTTTGAGTGTAAAGGCCATATCAGTTGAAGTACTTTCACGTACATGTACTCGCAACAAGCATGGCTAGTGCAATGTGGTACGGCTGTGTGCATATATGGCACATGAAATGATTGCCAAAGACAGTTAAATGTGGTTGAAATGCAACTGTCAGAAAATTTAAACTTAACATATTTATTCCTTACCTTAACATGGCAAACCTTGATGAGAAGCTCCAATTCCTGTCAGCAATGGCAAACAGATTGGAACAGAACAGAAAGGTCTGATGAAAAAGATCTTTTCAGTGAATTAAATTTATGGTGATATGTCACCAAAAAGAGCTGTTTCCATTTGGCAGTTAAAGAGTAAAATCCTCCAATGAAAGATCAGTTGGAACTATTTTGATATCTTTGACCATTCTCAAGATATGATACCGCTTCAAAGTGTGATAGTTTCTGAAGTAATGCATTGCCTATGCAAAACTAATGATATGGAATGTTGCTTAGTGTTCAGAAGAAAACCTTTCTTGCAGTATCAGTGGGAGATTGATCATCTGATTTAATTGTTTTTGAAAAATACCTTGGAGCGATGTACTGACCACTAAAGAACTTATTCTCCAGACAGTCCGTTAACATCCTGCATCTCTCCCCTATCCCGTCCTCATTCCCTCCACCTCTGGTCATCCCAAAGGCTTTGGATGTCCTAAGCCAATTTTCCAAAAAAAGGTTTAACTAGATAGAATTTACTTTATTCTACATTACTACCCAAAAAGCAGCTTAGCCATTGATGAACATATTCAGGCAACAGAATGTGACGGTATGGAAAGAAATATATATCAGTCTATTTCGCTCCTCCTTACCTCCTATTTACATATGTATACCATTAATGCCTGCAATAACCATCTGGCAAGATAGAAGTCTTATTGCAGGCAATAATGGTATACATATGTAAAGAGGAGGCAAGTATCGGAGCTCATAGACTCCCAAACTAGACAAGTTTTGGGGAGTAAAGGTGAAGTGTTTAGCTTAACAGCACTGTAGAACCCTACTACTTTGTGTAGGCTGCTATTGCCTGGCTGGAGGTAAGTGGTAGTACAAGATGAAAGTATTTTATATGCTGGCAGGGAAAAAGTTGGCTGTGCAAAAGAGAACTTTTGATTGGGACAATTACCCAATTCTTGCCATTTGTTATCAACTCTGCTTTAAATGTTATGTTATAAACCAATTTATGCAGACTGATTAGTTAAGGGATAATTTGCAAGCAATATTCTTTTCTTGATTGTTTGTTTGTTGTTAAGAGCTTTTCACTTTGAGTCTCTAAAAGATGCAGTGTAGTATTCTTGTTACGTATTTGTAAAAATTTTCAAAACTTTGTAATTTTTTGACTGTATCACATCACAACTTGAAAGGGTTATAAAAATCAGTCATGGTTATACTTTTTTGATAGCAGCACTGTCACTTCTATCACAGTTTCTTTAAAGGTGATGTCTTGGAAAGCATGTTATTTTCTTTTAAGTCAATGAAGCCAACCAAAAGAAAAATGGTGGCTGATGACAATGTATATTCATGTAAGTGAAATATTTGAGCTATGTATTCTGTCAACTAATGAAGACATCCAAATTAAACTTGAGACTGTATTATCCCCTATAATAATAATAGGGCTTGGTCAATTCCCAAAAGTGTAAAATCTAGTTCGCATGCCCACCAGATGCTAGACGCTGTCAGTGTATCATTTTAATGCCAAAAACCAGAAACTTAAATGTCTTTATTTCATTCTGAGCAAGGAGTTTCTGACAGTTAACCACTGTTGTGAAGTGTAACTTGTATTTTGGCAATTCCTGTATGAGGGATTTGTAATTGTTGTCTACTGAGAGTTTTGTATTATTGTATCCTATAAATGTCCCATTCATAGGATTTTCTCATGGAGTATTTGGCACAAATGATAACACAGTTCTATTACCAGACTTCTTTATTGAAGAACTTTAGTCAGGGACCAACTCACAGACTTTTTGCTTTTCTTTTATCTTTCACCACTCATCATATGCATTATGCATACAATTTAAAAATAACTGATCTCTGTGTACATAGCATAATTTTACACGCAATTAACATATGTGCTGACTGTTTTGAAGCTTGTTTCCAGAATAATTTGATAAAAGTTGCTCCCTGTTCTGCTGCTGGTTATGATGACAGACAGAATAACACTAGAAACAGGAAAATGTGAGAAATCGTAACAAAAAGTCCAACACTATTAATAAAATTATACCATTTGTTACAGAACAGCCTTGCTGGTCTAATGCCAGAATAGTTGAGTCTGCATGATAAAGAGTCTTCCAGCCATTCTTCCTACATATTTAGCATGTAGTGTTGCTTTCTGTTGCCATGGTCACAGTTCTGGCTAGGTAGCCAAGTTATAATAGATATTTCTAAGGTAGTTAGTTAGATGAGGTTTAACGGCCCAGTTTACAACCAATTGGTTATATAGATAGATATTTCCAAGAGAAATAGGAAATCTGCCATAGAGTAATGGTTGTAAATTACCTAGTTATGGCTTAGCCTTGCAAACCACTTGTCTCAGAGATAAATCTGTAGATTAAGACATTTACTTAAAATGAGCTATGTGCATGCAAGGTTTTGTTGTATTTGTTGTGAAGCGACTATTTTTCAAGGCATTGAGGTAGGTCACCATACTGCATAGTATTTGTTGAAGGCATCATTCATGGATGGTAGATGGTTATCAAATGTTCAACTTTGGCATGTTTGTAGTAAGAGACAGGTTAAATAATATTAGTCCTAGGATCTAACATTTTTTGTTTCCCCTTCCAGTTGACCATCTCAATTGAAATGCTTGCACAAAGTTAGTTAAATGAATTCATGAGGACTAAGAGGCTTTTAAGAAAGATACAATGGATGGTATAATACTGTGCAAGAGATGTTAGTAAACATTGTGTCACTGTGATAATTCTCTTCAAGTGTGCCATTGCTTTTGTTCCAGCAATAATTTCTTTTTATCAGACAAGTGCCTAAGTGCAGATTGCTGGGAAATGTTTTCCCTCAGAAAGGTGATTGTTTTCATGAATTTCAGTGTTGGTCTTTTTTAATTTCTTAGGGAAGGGATATGAGATCTGCACTTTCAATTAATATAAATGTATTACCTCTACTACTACTACTCTAGATGGTTGTATGTAGAATAGCTTAGTACATAAGTTATTGAGTGGCAACTTGTGACATGCATTAGAGTGGCGATAAAGATTCAAGGATATTCGTAACTTGTAAGGTAATTACTGTCTTGGTATGCATTGTCGTGCAGGCTTGTAAGTTGGGTGAATAGTTTGCTGGCTTGGGCCACCTTGCTCTACCCTGCGGAGCGAACTCAGTTTGTTCAGTACCCCTTTAAGGCTTCACGAACCACCGTCTGCCAAAGGGAAGAGGACTGCGTCCAATTTTAGACGCAAACTTCATTACCATAATATGACTTATTCATGTACTCTCTTATTATTCATGCTATTGTTTTGAGTGAGTGTATGCACTCCTGTAGTCGTAAACTGAAGTCGTAGACTGAAACCTGGGAAGTCTTGTCATTCCTGTGTTACATAACCACTATAATGGGTACTACCAGGGAGTGGGTATGACAATGACATACCAACTGTGGGTGGCAAAGGCTACCCCATGATGTATTAAATGGCACCAGATGTTGCCTTCTTGTGAATATTCACTATTATTCAACCAGTCTCGAAGCCACATATTTCTTTGAATATCCAGAGAATTTTGTTTGGTGTTCACTTTGGCAGACTGTGGGGATATGACTGAACAAGGATATATGCACCAGTTTGCTACGTAGGCAAACCTTGCTCCTGCAGACCATTTGCAGCAAAATAAAAGCTGATGGAACTTGATCAGTGGGTAAATGCCTGGCAACAACATCTTCCTTTCTCCTGCATGTTTCATATTTAGGCTGATGATAATGCTGACAATTTCACTGTCCTCATGATTTTATGACCCTTCGGTCATGGGAAATCCTTCCGACCTCTCCTTTTCAAACTTTTGGAGAGGATGGTGTCAAGATCTCACATTTTTACATGCACTACTGATGGGTCAGAGCTATAGTGACAAACTTGTAAGTTGTCCACAGTCCAGGGTTTTCTAACCTCTGTGCAACCATGTTAGAGCCAAAGTTAGCTTTGGTTTAGTACTGTATACTCTTATGTCGAACTGTCACCCACCTCACATTAAAGGGAGTGGATCTGTCACTGAAGTGATGTGGTGTTTGGTCTGTGAAGGAAAAAGCCCTTCTAACCCTGAATCTGCCAGTGTTGGGCAAAGTGGAAGGAGGGTTTCATGAAATGAAATGTTAGGGAAAGAATGAAGCTCTTGGATGTCCAACTGTCAGATGATTGTCTGAGGCACATAGACTGTGATTGTCCATTTAATGTTTCAATTTTAAACTGTAAATTATCTTTAAGTTTGTAATTTTTGCATGAGCTTTGTAGTATCTCTTATAACAACTAGCATCGATGCTTTTCATAAATATTTGTATAGCTGTGATATATTCAATTTTTAGAAATAGTAGGAACACTGAAAGACAGTAATTTCATAGATTCTTGTCAGTCCCACCTCTAAAGAAGTAAATTTGATTTGGGAAATGTTTCAATATTTTAATATTTATAATTAGATATATAAAATAAATACTTCTCTTTTTGCATTGTAATGAGTTGAAACAAGGAAACATGGAATAGAAAATAATTTTTTGTGTCTCTGTTTTCAGTGGTGGGGAAAGCTAGTTAGTAGTTAAATATGAATTTTGCATAATACTAAATGAGTACAGGATTTTCAGACATCAAGTGAGATTTACAGTAAATCAATTTATTCATCAAAGATGACAGATTCCGGTATAGTCATTACCCTGCAAGCTGTTCATCTCCACAAAAAATTTTTAGAAGTATGAAAAGGTCTGTTTTGAATTCACTTTTTCCACAACAAAAAAAGCACTCAGCCCAATCCCCACCAATATCACTACCCCATAGTATGAATGGTGTATGTAATCATTGTGACAATTTCTTTTAATAAATATAGTAACATTTTCGCAGCTAGTATGAATCATTTGGTTTACTTTTACTGTGAAATAAAAATGCTCAGTTCCATAGCATTAAAGAAACAATTGAAGCAAACAAGATTTGGGGGCAAACACAGACATTTCTAATATTGATATCTTATATTTAGCAGTATAGCAGCTGACCCTCACTTGTCTGTGGTGCTGTAGTTGAACATTTGCAGCAGAGACTAGTGAAAACCATCAACCACACACCCACATATTACATTGCTCACATTCAGATTCCCCACTCTTTAAGTTAATGTAAATAGTTTCTAATTAAAAAAAAAGTTAAGTTGACAAATCTTTAATTTACACTATTACTCACTGGTAAAGGTGTGAGAAAATTATCATAATGTTAAATAATTTGAAAATAGGAGTGTCTTAACGAGAACCTTCAGAAGAGAGTTATTTGCACATTAAAAATATTTAGACTTTTAAAAGGCATTTGTCTGAATCTGACATACAACAATTCTCCCAGGACAGCCATCTTATCCTTTTCAACCAATGCCCTTGTTGGTCAGGTTCAATACCATGGATTCCAAGTAAATGTATACCTTTCTATGAAAGTAACAGTAATATTGCTTTAGAGTATGAAAGCTACCTCTGGTGCATTTGTCTTGAACATTCATGCAATGAACAATAACTATATTTGATGAGAAGACAAAGTCGTATCTTTAATACCACTGGCAACTCCACAGCACACACCCTATTTATCTATTAAGTGGAACACAAACTTTGCAGGTACTTTATATAGATACCTATTCCTTATCCTTTACTTTGTCCTACATATTTGTACTGTTATACAAGATTAAGAAATTGTCACAAAACCTAGTTCCACTCCATCGCATTCCCCTTACAAAAGAAACCTTGCCCACTCACTTGTTTCCACATATAAAAACTTTCCATATAAAGTCAAATCTGTAGAAGTCCAAGTTATGCAAAGTATATAAAACTATCCAGAGTTTCTGGAGTCCTTAGGGAATCCATTCACAGACACATTCCACTGCAGACTACACAGCTTTCACTTTTCTTCTGTAATCTGTTGTAAACTGATTCCATGAGATAGAGGATGATGATGACAAAAGAAACAACACCCTTGACTCAGGGGAACAATGGGACCTAATTAGGTTTAGTGTCCCCTCCTCTTATCATCATTTGCTTCATCTTTCCAACTTTCAAAATTCTTCAGATGTTTGGTGGGTAGTTATTCCTTTTCTCGAAGTTTGGCATCCATTCTCTTCTTTATCAGTTTTTGTTTGGGTGTCAGTCTTTTGGATCCATCTTTCCTTTGCTTTCTAGTTTGTCCTTTCTGATATTTTGCTTTGAAAAGAGCTGCAAATTAACAAGAGGGTAGAGAGAATCTGCTTAGAGATTACTTACAACAATTGGATGCAAAATTATTAAACAGTGTCTGCACCAAACCTTCCCTTCTTATCCTTCTTACATCTTTTACACTTTAGAAATGTAAAAATACTTTCCCAACAAACCTTCAGTGTACTAAACTTTATGGAGTGTTCACTTCACCTAGTGAGATTTTAACTTATCTATAAAATCATACACCTGTTGAACACAGAATGAAGGGAGCTGTGCAATTGAGAATTTATCACCAATTTTCATGGATGAGAGTGTAATTTTAGAAGGAGGCAGACAATGATGGTACATTCCAGCAGGCAGAGCTGGAAATAGGACAGAACATCATCCAACACTTATCTCCAACTTCCACCTACATTGATCACTTTGGGTGATCTGAAAATGTATATATTCCCTTTTCGTCCTTGGAAATTTAAAAAAAAAAAAATCTTCAAGCTTCACAAATTTTAACTTTACATAACCAAAACAGAATGATACCTAGACATTTATGTTAAGTACTACTGCAATATCTGTGAAGGACAAAACAGAATACAGAGTGATTCCTCCAAACCTGCCATAATTTGCACATTATGGATGGAAAATCCTCTGTTGGTTTGTTTAACAAGAAAGCCCAAAGGCTTAGTGATTCCTTGCCTGGGGGAGGGGGTAGCTTTGTTACACCAAGGTTCATCCCTCAAATT
>WURT03115365.1:0-11941 GCA_009936505.3 Holothuria glaberrima
AACTTCTTTTGCTGATATCTCGAGTAATACATGGCCGATTTGAATGAAAGTTTAACCAAAATGCATAGATTTGATTCCTCTTTCACACATGAAAAATTTTTGCTTGAACCCTTCTTTTAACGCCATGTCAAGCATACAAGGCTACAATGTGTAATCCAAACACTCTCTCTGCATTTTGTGAAATGTGACCAACTCTGCACCATTTGAAATTTCAAATTTTATGTCAATCAAAGAGCAGGCACTAACTGAGAATTTTGATATCCTCCACCCAAAAAATGTACTTTCGGTGATGAGCATCAGTCTTTATATGTAAAAATTAAGTTCTGCATCTTAAAAATGTTTCTTTGTTTAAAGCGCTTTTCTTCTTACCAGTATCCCATGAAGTTCTGAACTTGGGAGCAGGTTGCAGTCCCGCCCAATGCCTCTTCAAATTGAATGCCTCAGGTTCATGCTCAGCTGTTTCCTTCAGACAATTCGACAGCCAATGGTTATGAGCCATAGTCTCTGCCTGCAACTCCTCACTGGTCATGTGACCTTCAGCCTTCATGAACAGAATAACAAAACATTACACACCAAACAATTCTGAATGAAATCCACAATTGCTAACAATCTTTCAATCACTTCTGAACTCATGTGTATAATTTTGTTGCTTCTTGCTTTTTCAGTATGTGCTGCTCACCAAAATTTAGCTACTCAGTCCTTCCGTAAACTGTTTATATCGGTGGTCACATACTTCACCACCTTATCCTGCTCAGCTAATTAGGTTAACCTGGAATGTCCATTTTGTACATGCTCAAACCCAATCAATTACAGGTCACTTTTGTAACTTGTTTTTGCAGAACACCTGACAACACTCTAGGGTATCTGAAACCTTATATCTTTACAGTGTAGGGCTTGGACATTAACTATTGTTTCCTACAGTAATCTGGAATAAGGATGTACACAGGACCTTTGTTAATACACAGAAGATTGACAACAGATTGCAATGCATGATAGTTTAAATCCAGGTACTGAAGTCTATCTCTAGCTCATCAAGTGCCCCGTAGACCATGAATGGACACTGGTGGGGACACCCTGCTCGATTTCAGTCGTGTCCAAAAAACAATAAGGGAGGCATGCACTAAATACTCCCAATCCTGTTCTCAGGGCTGCCGTTGAGTATCCCCATTGAATGAACAAGAGTTTACTCCTAGACTTTTACAACTTTACAGAAGCCTGGATGAGATGAAGGACCCTGCCTCTGCACTTCTGCCCTCTCTAGCAAGCAAAGACCAAAAGGCTCCTGGACCAAGCATTCAGAATTACAACAACATATTTGCTAAAAAAGTGATTTTGACTCCAGAAAATGTCCAGGTATTTCTTCCAAGATTTCATATGGATACCATGGATTAAAAAGTATGCACTTAAGGATCCGAACCATCACTCCATCCTTTTGGAAAAGTTTCTTCTGGAAAAGATCTTAAGGCTACTCTCATTTATCATTCCATACTATCTCTGTGCTACAAGCTAAACATAACATATGCTACAATACAGAAGCTATGTAACAAGTCAAAAGCTTACATGGAGACCAAGATGTGTTGTTGAGAAAATGAACAACTTTATGGACTCTCTTCTTACCACAATTTTTTCAGCATATGCATCAGGGACACTTTTCTTGGACCAGATGACATTATACATATTAGGTTGTGTCATGGAAGGATCATCCAATTCATTGTGACCGTTGAAGCGGAAACATATCATGTCCACTAGAACATCTTTCCTGAAAGTGTTCCTGTAATCTAAAGCAATCTTGCAGGCTTTTACTACCTCCTGTATGAAGTCAAGGAAAATTGATGAGAAAAGATACCAAAATAGACAGTTTATAAGTTGTTACAAAGTACAATAGTGATGTAACAGTCTTGAGAGTATATCAAATGAAAAACTGACAATATGCAAACATTTTTCTTTGAAAGGATATTGCAATGTAGTCAAACAGTTACATACATCCTACCCATTTTATACAGAATGGATGAATTAAATATGTTTCTTGCAATGTAAGTCTTGTTCCATCAAGTAATAAACAGGGTTGTCGGTCCAATTAGCTCATGAAATTTTATGTGACCGAAGGCCAGTTCATATGAAAGCCTGTTCCTGTTTCCAAATCTCACATACTAAAACTATCAATTACTGGAAATGGTCACGAAAAAGTTGCTCTTTGTTTTCTTCAAGGACATACCTCCAGGTTTAACAAGTTCCAACTTTCATAAAATAATTAGCTCAATAGTAATAAAATAATTTCTCTGACTGGTTGAGCAACCTTTCTAGAACAAGCTTATGAGCAAGGCAGCAACCATGGTGGACCTATACAGTCAATGGTTGGTAACAGTTACTACGTCACATGTGGCCATCAGAGGTGTGACTGTGGCAGATAAAGTTACCTGGATGACATGAAGCAGTTGCTGCTGCTCATGAATTAGGATATAAAGTTTAGTAATGTAATGTAATGTAAAAACTGTTTCATTTATCCAAAATTATTAATGTCAATCAGCTGAGTATGTTTTCATAAGGCCTATCAAGCTGCATTCACACTATACATGGCCTTTGCAGGTAGGTTATCACTGACTGTCTGCACTGAATTACTTCTGTACCTTACGCCAAGCCTAACACTCCATGCCAATTCCTACATGCATGTCAACCTGTCATGTTCCAACTATTATCACAAGTAGACCGCATACAAGAGAGTACATACAGAAACGTGTATGTAGGTGTATGTGCCCTAACGAAGCATACCTATACACTGCTAACTCCAATGCCCACAATAACAATGATTTGACCTGTCCTCGGTGTAACATCATTATTTTCTGAGTAAATTAAGTTGAACAATAGATCAATTTTGTCATCATACTAAAACCCAGTTTATATCTTTACACAAAGCTTTACAACAATATAATCACCCTCAACTATCTTTGTGTTCATTCTTCTACAAATGTGTTAATGTATTACAACACTGAAATTTGTCTGATGTTTACCCCACTCTTAATCCCTGTAGTATCCCTGGGATGTACAATTCATCAATGTTCACTCTTCCTTTAAAGTTATAAAATACCTCAGGATGGTCACCATTGACATGTATCACTGGATTTCCATTCATCTTTGCAATATCAGTACAATATTCTGATGATCTTCCTTTCTTTTCTGAAGTGGTGAAGCCGAGCTGGTTGTTAATTATTAAATGCACTGAGCCACCAACAGTAAAGTGAGGTAACTCTGCTAAACAGAAACATTCATGTATAACACCCTGTTTGGAAAAAAACAGAGGACATCAGACAGATAAGAAAAGTACAGCAGGAGCCAGTCTATCCAACATGTGCTACTACTGACATATTGTACAAACCTATCTAATCATGCCTTAAACGTTTGTTCATATACTAAAGACCTGTAATTATTTTTTTAAGTTTCCCACACAATTGAACAAGTTTCTTTCACATATCATTTTATGCCATTTTGCCAAAAATTTAATACTTCTAAATATAATATGGGGAATTAAGCTCATGTATGCCTTCTTTTAATCATATATCTTATAATTATGCTAGCTCTACTGTGGAATATATACTTCAACAAACACAGTATCCTAGGATCAATAGTAATTTTAAAGGATAAGTGCAGTCACTGCAATTTGAATTAATGTAGCCTAGTATTGTAATTCATGAACACCTCCTTTAATCATGGGACAATATTTTCTCACTGAAATGCTAAATTCACGCAGAGTAACTTCTTGTTTTACCTTCAATCTGGGATATTTATGTGTTGAAACCTGATGGTAGATATTTGTGGGGGGGGGATATGAGATTTAAAAGATTTAGCTGATGTTTCAATATAAATTTTGGGCAACTGCAGATTCCTTTTAAATAATGATAACCTACTTTCCCTCCAAGGATTAAATAAAGTAAAACTTTGGAGGTTTTTGATGATACTGTAACACTGTAATGCTTTCTGTCAATTTAATTCACATTTCCTAATTTCCTGGAGTCATGTTACTTGTGTATAATTGGTGTACAACACCAAACAAAGAAAATAAAAGTCCACTGACACAAATTGTCTATTTCAAATTTGAAAATAACCCATATTTCCAGTGATTATCTTCATCTATAGCCAACTGATTTAAAATAATTGGCAATTTGCAACATAGCCCTTGTATAAATTTAAAAAAAAATTCTTAGAACATAAATCTACTGAAAACTTCACTAGTCAGTTTTGTGAGAGTATGGTGAAAAAGCTGTTATATTTTTAAACATGTGATTCAACAAATGTTGGCTTGGTTCAATGCAAGTTCATTGTGTTGTTTCCATACCCAATGTTCTCTTTTGCAATTACAAAAATTCTCCACCCTTTCTTTAAATGGGGACCTTGTGAGGTAATTTGTCAATTGAAATAGCTGCCAGTTACACTGTAGGGGTTGTCTCCCCAAAATGGAATTCTAGACCATAGCTTATATTTGCTGCACCTTTGACTAGGATTGCAAAGACAATGGCACTTTCTAATTACCATGATAATGCCACCTCATGATTGCCATGATGTTCGCACCTTACGATTATTACCCAGATATTGGCACCTGAAGCGTCCTTCAAAGGAGAGGAAGTTACTTCAGCAAAATGACTCTTGTGTCACTTTGCTCAGCTAACTTCTCACATGTGTTATTGTGAGTTTGTGTGATATTCCCCTCTGAGGCAGAAGAGGTAAATATCCAATTGTTTGAAGTTTTCTGAGATGAGAAGCCATTTTCTCCCCATCTAACCTGAGCATTTGTCTCACATCTCAGGAAAATGTATCTGGCATCACTTAGCTCAGCTAATATCTATCATGTCTGAGCCTGGAACACATACAAAGGTCTGGCACATATGTTGAGGAAAGTGCCATGGGTGTCACATATATCATATATGTTGGATATTTGAGTAGGTGGCCATAAGCAGTGAAATGTTACAAAAACTCGCTGGTATAAGAAATAAGCTGAACAAAAGGACACACAAGGTAATTTGCCAAGTTAACTCCATGCATACACAGCATACTTTATAAATTATATATGCTGTCTTTATTCACAGTTGGTTGTTGAAGTTCAAATTCTTTATTTTCATGACAACAATGACAAAACACAAGATAATAATTAGTTGTTTTCAGATGAAATTTGCAGCCAAAGGCAGTGTTCTCCACAGGTCAAAATTTTGTCTGGGCGCTTGTCTCTGATATAGTAGATGACAATGATTGCAGTCCTGGAGGAGGGGTTTAAGGGAAGGAGTGCCCCCCCCCCCATTGGAAAAATTTTTACTCATGTAAGGTGGTCTAGATGCAAACTGGTGCTACATTTAGTGCTAAATTTGAATTGAATATATCATCAAGAATTCCCTTTTTTTAGGAAGTTTTTTCATGATACTTGCTTTACTGAATTTTTTCCCAGTCTTTGCGGTAATTCAGAACCACAATGTATGAAGAACATGAACACTAAATTGTTAGACAACATTTACTATTCCCATGTTTACTCATATCTTGTGAAATTTGGACCTAGGCATCAGCAATTTTTGAAGGGTTTTACATTGCCGTCAGTCATTTCGAGTCCTAGATAAAAACAGCAAACTTGGAAGTTGTCAAGTGATCGATTGCAAGTGCCACACTCATGCTTGAGTATTCAAAGCTATATTACAATAGTAGCCTATAAGAGGGAACCGGCAATCAAAATCATGATTCATGACTGTATTTTTTCAATCAAATGCTGAACTTCCAGGGAGATGGAAAGTTTTTAATTCACTTTGAAAACATTTCCAAAAGAAGTGAAAGCGGTATTGTTTTGTCCGGGCAGCTAATGATTTTGTGTGGGCAGCAACTTTAAGACCGGGCGTGGGCGCACCCTCTTCAGATTTTGTCCGGGCAGCGCACCCGCACAAAATGGCTAGTGGAGAACACTGCTAAGGGTCTAAACTATTCAAGAGAAATTTCAAGGAAGTACATTACCTGACCAGTGAATGCTGCATCTCCATGAACCTGGATACACAAAGCTTTATCTCCAACACAGGCACTCTCATCATCAGAGAAGTCTCCATCTTTTAAAGTTTGTAGCCTTCCTCTTATCTTGCCCAATGCAACAGGATTGACACTCTGCAAGCATCATTCAAAAAATAAACACAACAAGTGTAAAATTTGAAAAACTCTGTTGAGGATGACATTTTAACTTAAACATCGTCTTACATGATCTACCATAAAACTTTGGGGATGAATTTAAATAAGTCGTACAATGGTGAGTAGTACAAGTTCTGTTTCAGAGCAAAGGTTAAGTACCTGATGATAAAATTAGCAATATGGTTCAGGGTACAGTATGGGGTGTATGCTATGAGGTATTAAGAATTTTGATAGGTCTCACTAAAACACTAAGCTTTGGGTAATATAACATGGGCTCACAATATAATTTCATACATCTTTTTCAATTTCAATAAACAAACATAAATTGCAATTCTTCATCTAAATAACTTTATACATTACCAAGACTGCATGGACAACTTTCTGTTTTCTATTTCAATTTTGCAACCCTTAAAGGGATAATCCGTTTTGCATAATACGAAAGGATTTCAATGCCTTACAGAATGATTCTGTACCCACAAAATGTTCTTACTCACCTCCAAATGGGAAGGATTTGGGAGAAAATTAATATGAAGGTTCCTTCCATTGTAATCTAAGTCCCTGGAACAGTCTAGGGGGAAAATGGCCAAAAATGAGTAAATATTCCAAAGGAAAAGTCTAATGATAGCCACTCATGGGCTCTTTTTTAAAATTAAAAATTAACTAAAAAAGCTGCAGACTGTTATGTTTCAAATTAAAATTCAGATGATATTGAGAAAATTTACCAAGAAAAAGACAACAGTTTCATCTTTCAATATATATACACCATACTTGTGTTGTAATTTTATTATGTGTTTTACTTGATGTCTGAGTTGAAGTTTTATTTCATAATCTCTGTCCTATATTGTTTACTCAACTTTTCACTTATTTTTTTTGCAATTTCTTAGCCCTCAAGTTTACGATTTATTCTTCCTGTGTAGCATATACAAAGTACAACTTATAGTATGGTCTATACATTATCACAAATTCTTCAAAGCACTGACAGGAAAATAATTTAAAGACATATATTCCTGTACAGAAGGGTTTCTTCCCAGCAGACTTCCTAATGTAGCAATGTCTTAACCATTCATGATGATGTTATGTTCATTATCCAAAATACAGGTACAATGGATAAAGCATAACAGTGAAGCCCTGACTGAGTTTGACAAAATAGTCCATATTGTATAATTTGAGGTATATCCTTTTTAATAATTATTTAGAAAAAAAAAAACAAGAGGGCAATCCACGAAGTTGCTTACCTCATTGCTAGCACGCTTACTGAACCATGTAACTGGAGGACGCGCGTCAATGTGGAATTCAAAGATATGATAAGTACAGGTACCAAACTCCTCAACCCATACTGTTATGGAAGTTGGCTCCTCATTGAGACGCAAATATCGGGACGAATTAAGTGTTGACTTGACATATGCGCTTTTCTATTTGGTGATGTGAGTATAATAAAGGTAGGCATTACAGAAGATGCCATTGTAAGAATAGCGTGGCTTGCGTGAGCGTTGTGTACTCACCGAGTACAATTCTCTGTGCTTTTTATCTGGTATACTTGACGCACACTTCTGCGTGCTCGGAAAACGAATGTGCTAGTTCCTTTCCGTTGAGAGTGTGTGAGAAATTAAACGTGCATATGAAGGGGTAATTTGAAGTAGCACACGTCAACTATATTTAAGATAAATACACAAAGAAATCTATTCTGCATGAATATACTATGCGCAGGTACATCAAGCTAGTCTTGTCATTTTGAATTTGATTAATAAATACATTCTTAGTTTCGTACGCATATTGCTGAACAGAACGACGCAAAGCACACTTCCGCCATGCCCAATATTTGTGTCTCCATGAGGAGTCACTTTCCATTACAATGTCGGGAGAAGTTAAATATCTTTGCTTGCAATATCTTTAGTAACAATACTTAACAAACATCAACTTTAATCCCTAATGAACAACATACTTATGGTAAAACCATTGACGTTTACTACAGGGTTCTATGAGACAGACGTTATTCGCGGCGGGGAATGGGTAGCATGACCAATTCATTTGTACATGTTGCACGCGATACGTTTTGCGTCCATTATGGCTGACGCTGTCATGTTGTCACATGTAATTGTGACGTCAGTGGAGAACCTCAAGGACGGATTCCCGCAGGAGGGATTGCCAGGCACTGAAGGGCAAAACATACAGTAAGTAAGCATATTTACAGTACATGCGCATGGCTCAACCATAGATACTACTGTGACACAATGGATGCGTACTCTTCAAATCCAAAGAGACGCGCTATCTTGCCCTTCAAAACCAGAGATGCGCAATCACCAGTATGACCACATTGGAGGCTTCTGCATGGGTGTTGTTTTCCCTACACACGCCCTTTTGTTGTTGTGCAAAAAGGACATTCTCAGTGCACTATGCTGGAAATCTGTGCACATAATATGATGTGCATGATTGCGCACATTAGTATGCACATCATTGGAATGGACAGCCAGTACTAGTAACAAGCACGTCTACAATCTGTCATTTACATTGCTATCAACAATGTCAAGCAGTCATTGCGTATGGAGACCGTATTCACAGTACAGCCCACGCCATTCACTAAGTAAAGGGAGCTTCCACCACAGGTCAAAAGGTCAAATTCAGCTGACGCACTAGTTGTTCTGGAGGACAGCATGCCATTGCTTTACTTCATGACCTAACGTCCGCGTGTTGTTTGTCCTCCAGAAGATGGTTGCGTTAGTTGACTTTTGCACGCGTGCAAGGTCCCTATAGGCTGGACCACTCCTAAAGGTGCGTTGATTTGTTATGTGCTTACTACCCTTGACGGGGAAGCTATTTATGCAGCCTCGGTTTTAAACACACAGTATAGCGCGCGTCAAATTAAATCATATACAGAGCTAGAGATAAATGTATTTTGTGTATATCACATGCAGGCTCACCATGCTTTTCTTGTAAAGTTCTGCATACTGTAATTGATTAATGCATTCTTCGTCTAATTTACGCGTATGGCTATCACTAAATACAATGACGTGCATGTCAAATTGAGACTTCCGCCCTGATATTTGGGTCTCTGTGAGGAGTCACTTTCCATAGAAATGTCGATATAGAAGTTTAATATCTTCCTTGTAATATCTTAAGAAACAGTTCTAAACAAATATATCGACTTACAAGACTTGCAAGACACAATTTCCCACCCTGGGGTACCTAATTCCCACAGGTTCAAGAAAATGGGTACAGCCGTTAAGTAGCAGTTTTGAAGATAAGCAAATGTGTATTCGACCTTCTGTCACGTGACCTTTGACCTTGGTTGCCATGGCAACCATATATTTTGTTAGTCACTCGACATGTTCATCATTTGTGTGAAGTTTCATGTAAGTGAGATGTTTACTTTTGGAATTTTAATAAAAAATACTACAAAATGTGATTTTTCACAAAACTTGACCTTTGACCTTTACTTCTAAGGGTTTGAGGGACAATAGTTTGTGAGGGACACACTGAGGTACCTCCCCACCCAGTTTGAAGAGAATCAGTCCAGCCGTTTAGCAGCAGTTTGTAAAATAAAACAATGTACATTTGACCTTCTCTCATGTGACCTTTGGCATTGGTTGCCATTGCAACCATATATTTTGGTAGTACTAAACATCTGTATTATATGTATATAGTTTCATGTTAGTGGGATGTTTCCTAAAACTAAAAACTAAAAAATGTGATTTTTCCTAAAATTTGACCTCTGACCTTTGACCTTTACTTCCGAGAGTCATTTAGACACAAGTTCCTATACTGGGAAACCTTCCCATTAATTTTGAAAAGAATTGGTCCAGCCCACAAGGAGTTCAAGGTACAAATTTTCACTTTAATATGTAATATCCCGTGACCTTTGACATTGGTTGCCATGGCAACCACATATTTTGGTAGTACTAGACACGTTTATTTTATGTGTGAAGTTTCATGTCAATGGGGTATTTCTTCTTGGAGTTATTGTAAAAAGAGTGATTTTCACTAAATTTGACCTTTGACCTCTGACCTTTACTTCCGGAAGTCAGTGCTGCACCAGGGTTCCACCTAGGGCACCCTCCCACCAAGTTTGAAAAAAATCAGCTTCACTGTTTAGGAGATATTAACAAAACAAAATTGGACACACACACACACACATTCACCCACTAACACACACACGGACACGTTTTGACCCTTCCTTCAGTTATAGACTTCTGGTCACCCTGGGGTACCCCACCTTGGGTTAGCCCCTTAGACTAGTAATTTGGGAAAATTAACTGTTACCATGGCAACGGTTGCTATTTCAGCTGGCATTGCCGTATATAGCCCAACAGGCAAAGTAACTACAATATCTCATCCTCCTCACAGAGCGATGAGATAGAAACACAGAACACAGCTCCAAAGATGTTACTCACATAAATGTGACACCACATCTCCCCAGCAAGATGCTGACTGAGGGAACTCAGGGAGTCCATCAATTTTTCTGAACATCACAGTAGGAGAGAAACCAAAGAAATCAATCAAAAGATTCAAGCGCCCTCTATGTGCCGTACATACTGATACTTCCTCAATACCAGCTGCAAGAAAAGAAGCAAAACAATAACAATACCTCTTACTCTCAGCTAGACCCATCTTGAATCTTTTTAAAGATGCCAAAGCTTATTAAGTTAAGAGGCAAGTACACACATGTATGAATTTACATGGACTACTTAAACAGGCAATGAGAACACCTATCAATTTTAGATAAACAGAAACAGGTTTAACCACAAAGCAACATTTTCATCAGATTTCCAAGCCATTCTGCTATGACAAACTGCACCCATATATCTTTTAACAGCCATGTATTACCTTCATTTAAGCCATGACAATATAACTGCATAAGTCCTTGCTATTTATGGCAGAGCAATCAAATAAAAATTAAAGGACAAGTGCAACTTACTACTGAATGCAACTCTGTTGCTAGGCCTTGAACACTTCCTTTTACCTGAATTTGTTTTCTGGATACTGACCATGAGTAAAAAAAGTTAGGAATTGCATATTTGGTGGGACATTTTAGGAACTGTGGGCAATCTGACTCCCAACCCATAAGTTTAAAAGTTTCCCAGGCCTGAAAGTGACTTAAAAGAACACAAAAATTTTGCTGTTGTTCCATTAACAAAACACTTAAAATTCCTAACTTTGCAAAAAAAGTGAATTGTTATTTCCACTTTCCTTGCATTTATGCTCAGTCATTTCTACATTTAAAATTGCACTCTTTCAAAGACAATGTTGACCTATCTTTGCTGGTCATGGGGTCCATCCTTGACCAGGTCAAGTGACCAGCCAGCCATAAATAAGTTGCATGAACTGTAAAAATCACACCTTTCTGGACATCAACAGTGCTTCATTTTCAAAACAAGCAGATAAGCTCAAGTCTGGTGTCAAACAAAATGTTACAAAATACCTTGTGAAAGGTCATACCTTCGGCACATTGCTGAAAAGCTTGCACGAAAAATGCTACCTGGCTCTCTGACCCCTCACCTCCATAGCGTTTAAGAGATTGACGTTTAACAGCCAAGAAGTTTTCAAACACCTATAGTGTGAAGGAAGGCAAATTTCTTCAACAACGACAAAACTGCACATCTAATTAAAATGTTTCTATCTTTCAGTTAAGGAATAAATCGCATTTGACGGACTATTATTGGTGAATAAACCGTTGAGACTCCAAATTGCAAATAATGGAGGAGGCGAAGCCGAGTCCGTTATTTGCCAAATTTGGAGTCGAGATGGTTTATGAGACAATAATAGTCCGACAAATGTGGTTTATTCCTATTCTACCACC
>WURT03115376.1:0-11941 GCA_009936505.3 Holothuria glaberrima
TATATATACAGTAATGTAAAAACTGTAAAAGAACAGTGCTGCAGAACTGAATGGCTGGATCTCGGAAGAGATACAAAATAACAGAACGCTTGAAATTCGGTTATAAAAAACAGTCAAAAGTTGTTTTTGCAGAGCTTTTGAGCAAAACTATCTTTTCAGTGCATGGTCAGAGAGTGACAAGGAGTTTAAAATTTTGGAAGCTTTTTAAAGGTGGTAACATTGATCCCACTCATGTGGTGACATGATAATCCTTTTCAAAACAATTACACAAATTGATTGACCGGGAAATTCTTTATAACATTATCTCTTTATAGGGCATGAAACAAATGACATGACCAATCTTCTTAGACTTGGAATAGTGCTATAGATTATTCTTCACCTGGCTGTTAAGACACCTGACAACTGGAAGGAACATGTCAGTTGCGGCAAAATTATTTTCAGGCTTGGGACTGGATACTTTACTGCACTGGCTAATTTGCCTCCCTGATCAGGCTAAATGCACTTTTCCACTTCTAAGACTACAAAAAGTATAAAATAGTAAAAGAACACTGCAATGAGGAAAGCAATATTAAATCTAATACACACCTTTTCACAGTCTTACACTTTTATCATAAGTTTCAGTTTTTACTACCTGCAATGAATTCTTAAATCAGCACTTCTCTGACACTTCATAATCAGACGATACACACGACTCGCTTTTATAATCGTCAAGTTTGGAGTTGTATGAGTGTTAGTATTGTAGTTCATTTCTGTCTGGGAGGGCACCAAAATATTAACGATGTGTACAATTGTATTCAAATTTGTGTTTACACACTAAAGTCCATCCCACTGAGCTAGTTTCGTTTTTCAGTCTATTAACATGCACTAAGTACTTGTTAGTTTGCGATTACTCTAATATTTCTTCAATGCAAAACAAACGAAGTGCTTATAAATTCTCTTTTCTCAAACCACTTCATATATCTACACGGGCCGAAGTGCAACTGTTTGAAACTTTTAGAAGAAGAAAACGATAATATGACAAAGATTTTGCATTGTGGTTCAAGGAACATAATGTACTTTAAACAAGGCTAAACCTTAACAATCTGAAAGCAAAGAGTCTTCTAAATACGGCTGATCAGTCCACTGTTTAACCCAAAACGAGTGTATCCTTTGCTAGATTGTAAGAACATCTCTAAAACTGCTCTGGATCAGGTACTTCACATTGTGAAGGGAAAACTTTGGTTATTCTAAGACTTCAGTCATAATATTTCTGGAACAAAACGACTAATTAAAAGTATCGGGAATACAGCCTTACCTCCACGCCCGTTGCCATCCACTTTTTATTTTTCGTTATTGGCTATTGGCCTTTTACGTAATTAAAACATCCATTTGAAAAGAAATGTTTCAAAATTGCATAGTTACTTGACAAAACTATTCCTGAATGGTTTATATGTTACCAATGTTTGAATATCAAGATGCAACTAATAAGTACATCTATTTTGGATACCGACAAGTCATGTCGTGGGTGCTACAATTCTCCCCTGTTACAGCAGCAGGTTTCTTCTAAAAAGTGTCACTTTACACGCACATATATAATTGGTTTTATGTAATCTATTCGACTTAGATGGGTGTTTTGCATTTAGCTAGAACTGAATTTATAACGATTGAATAGAATCATATCATTGAGATGCGCTCCCTTCTTACTGGGGAACTGGGGAAAGATATTAAGGGGAATTTATGTGATATTTCTGGAAGTTACCAGTTTTTTACCGAAAACAATACAAAGCTCGGAGAACAGTTAAGATTTCGATAAGCTTCTTTTCTTAAACAGCCTTTTCTTTGTCATTGGACACAGACTTATCCTCAAAGACCCTCTTCAACCTCTAAGGTGAATACCCTTCACTTCCTGTGAAAGTCAAAAGCATGTTTCTGATTTACTATTTCCTAAATTTGCCTACTAGAGACTGACTTATTTGTAACACTTAACTGCCTGAAAGATCATTTCAGAGAATAAGGGCATGTAAACGAGCAAACCCAATATGAAACATATTTTACAGTCTCTACTTACTAATGTCTCGACTGAAACTATCGTGAGATAGTCAATAAAAGTACGAAAACTTTAATCATTAAAATTTGATCATTAAACTTTAATCACTTAATGATTTTCTGGTAATTAGCTAAAGAAAGTAGTTAATTTAAAAAGCAATTGATATTAAATCGATACTGGCCATGATCCTTATTTGAATTGAATTCATCATGCAATTATGGCCATTTTATTAATTTTAAACCAAAAACACAAATAACACGAAAGTCGTTATTTTTGGTAGCCTCTTCTTTTTGTTTCATCTCAGGCAAGATGAAAGTCCAGCATTTTCTAAAGTAATAGGACTAAAGTGTCTTCCACTTTTGACCCACTACGTGTAAGTGGCCATTATATATTTGTCCTTCTGGCTTACCTCTCCATACACTGGTATTGGTGTTTATTATCACAGTTGTAATGTATTATTCAATGCATTGTGTGCTGTATGCGTTTACTCTTTTAGAACCTGTTATTTTTGGACAATTACCAGCGAGCAATGACAGGAATGTTTCCTGTTTCAAAATTTTGCCTTTGTTGCAGTGCACGACTGAATGTCATGTTCAGAGATTTTGGAGATACAATAAACGCATCCTATACTTAAACAAAGATATAGTCCAAAAACAGTTCAAAGACAGCATTTCTCTTTTTGAAAATTATTCCATGAGGATTGAGCCAATATCACGGAACCAAGAGGGTCTGTATGAGTGTTACAATGGTTCCAGTGTTAAAGTATACTGTGTTAAAGTGACAGGTATGTTGAAACTTGGCTACAGCTGAAGAAAAATTGAAAAATGTTTTCATTTAATATTCTTTTCTGTTACCTTCTAAAATAAATGCACGTTGGCTTTAATATGTGTAATACGACATGCGTACATGGCTTTCCGAAGAGTAGGTTTATTAGAAAGTAACTCTTGGACTACTATCACTCTCATACACTCTCATAGCCTACATGACATTTTGTGACACACTGAGTTTCTTGCACTATGCCATTATGTAAGATTAGGGCGATGGTACATGTACGTGAGTCGAAACGTATCCTTATATCCATCATCAACTTTTGAACTTTAAAGTAAGTATCACCTTTTAGACTGCAATAAGGAATAAGTAATGCCCATATGCAACCATATCTCAACTCAACGTTTTAAAGCATCTCTAGGCCAGTAAGAGCATCTCTGGGTCAATAAGAGTGCATGAATGTGCAGCAAAATAAAAAAAAATGTTTTAGATAGCCTACGCTACAATAAAATAAATTACAATACATATTTCGAGTTTTTGTTTCTTCTTATAGTATCGTGACAAGAAAGAGCTGTCACACTGACACATTATCTATACATTGCATCTCTCAAATGCATAGTTGCACTGTAAGAAAACTACAATGGCTAAAGTGGAGCATATATGCATCATAGTTAGGAAAGTGCCGTCGTATTTGCCAAGAAAAAACGATTAAATAAATTAATGAATCCTTTCATTAATCACCACAGAGATTTTTACATATATGTGTTTTAAATAAGTTGGAAAATCAATATTTTAATCTTTGAGCACTGATAAGGCTGCAAAATGAATTATAGCTCTAATGAAACAGGTAAATTTGTTAGGTTAAGACGTTGATTTGTGGCCCAAGGAATTCGATAAATAAGCATAATTACAAATACAAGAGGCACAAAAATTTGAATGTGATATATTTAATGAAAGTTTTATCCTGTTTATATGTTAATTTTTGTATGTTGTTAACATTTTTGCCCTGGACAGCCCACAAGCTACACAAAAGACATGTACTGCTAATCGTCTACCTGAACGTAGTCTTTGGAGAACATCTTACATTTATATTAGACACAATGTATATCAATGTGATAGTACTCAACGAATCAGTATTTAGCATTGCTAAGATTATAAGAGCATTAAATATAATTATGAATACTGATAGAACAGCTAAATAAATTATATTTGGTTGGTGCAGTTTGGGTAACCATTTATTTGTACAATTTCCTCGTAAAGATCTCAGAAAATTACCAGAAAGAAATGTTTATCATCAATTAGTAACAATATGGGAGACGCTCAACTTTTAATTGAAGTAACTAGCAAGAAACTTTGAAAATAGTTGCAATAATTTTTTCACGCCGGTTTTTGATTACAGAAATGTATAGGATAAAAGTAATTTTTGCCTAATTTTTCATCTTACATTTGGAAACAAAGGTGTTAATCGTGTTACGAAAGAATTTTGACAGCCACTATCTATCGATAAATCGACAAGTCAGTAAAAAATATAAAAAGCTACTAGGTGGCCCAAGGAGTCCGGTTCCTCCTTTTTAGCAGTGAAAATAAATTGGTCACAAACTATTCATAGTTTATTAGTAAAACCTTTGCAAACTATCAGAAATACAACGCTCTCTGTCTGCTTCCAACTTCAGTTCTATTGTTTTTGTAATAGTATCCAAAAATCTCGTTTAGGAGTTTCAAACGATTTTTTTTCAAGGTACGGATACGGGTTTAATTCAAAATTTCGACTACCTTCCCCACCGTTTACACTCCATACCTGATGACTATTTTTAAGGGGATAAGACCCGGAATTATTCTAGCGGGAACAATCTTCCAAATAAAAAAGGGGCAAGTCTTCGACCGTCAACGTCGACAACGTGCTAATCTTACAGTATGTGTAACATTTGAAACCCGATGTAGGTCTACATAATTTATATTCTTATTAATCTAACCCTTTAGTTTTACCTTTACTCCTCTCCCGGTCATTCCCCTTTGGACATTGTTCATTTGGATTCTGGGGAAAATAAGTAAAACTCTGTTTGTTGTGAAGGGCTTGGTATGCTCCCCTGTAGTGTCATTTATAGATATCAGTTAAAATATCATTCATAAGGAATGGGCAAATCCAGGATTTCACTAAAAGAGGGGAGAGCTAACTCTAAGAGGAGGTTTGCACATACGGGCGTCAAATGTGACTCCGAAAAAGGGGGATGGACCGGAGAAAGCCCTACTCTGAATCCTCGCCTGCTATCGTACAAAGTTTGCTTTACTTCAAAGCTTCCAGGAGGCCCTACGCCGATCACATCGTAAAGTCACTAAAGGGGTGCCATGCCACGTCCCAAGTGTGCACTTCATTCATAGTTCATCAACGTTGTAAAACAGGGAACCTTTCTTCTATTGACCGTACAAAGATTGGCGTGTTTAGGTTGTTCCTCTCACAGAAGGGGAAAAGACCTTTGCTGTAAACGTGCACATAGCTGACAGATAATTGTACAAATAACTTAATGATTGGGTGACTGCTATAGCTGTACGTATAAATTGTTGCCAAAAGCTTGCTAAATCTAGTGTCTTAATAGCGTTCTTCAGTTACATTACTTTCAAAAGAGATTGAAGTTATACATGAAATAGTCCAAGAAAACTATTCGTCAGAACGGAATGTTTAATTTTTAGTGGGAATTAACTTTCCCAAGATAAATTCTCTATACTCTGTTTGTAATGCAAGTACATTCATGATCATTTGTGGGTAGAAACTTAAAAACAAATTACGTTTTCCTTATGTATATGGGATAGTTGAGGCCTTTTTGCAATAATTTGATCGTTTCCTTTTCCAACACATTGTTAAAAAATTGAAAAAGTAATAACTTTGTCTTGCCTGCTGCATCCATAACGGGTTTACACTATAATGTAATTTCAAAGCTATGTCTACCAGAAGTCATAGGCATATTTTGCTCTCGCAGATAATTTCTGCAGGTGGCAATATACGAACTATGAACAAATATGTCATAATCATTGTAATCATCCGAAAAGATATTTACCATAATAATGATTGTACGAAGATGGATACATCCCTGTTTTACTTCGACCACAATTATCCTTGACTCAAAGTGGAAACTCAAGTCGAGCTACCTAAAGCGATCTTTCTCTTCTATGTGTATTTAAAGTAACGGAACATTCAATAAATAGTGTATTTTACATTTAAAATGTTCATTTGACGAAAAGGGTTTGTAGATTTTAGGGAGTAACACTACACGGGTAACAATCAATTATTTAATCGTTAGGCCTACAATTTCTGTGATTCGTAATTTTTTTCGTTATAATCAAATTTCTCTACTAAATACCATTCTTTTGCAAATGTTCAAACATTATACACCGGAATGGAACTTGCTCAAATATTAACAATCTTTAAAAGTAAATGCTTTGAAACAAAGATCCTTTGGGATTATGTACTGAAAAGCCAGTCCTTATGCAGGGACTGCAGAGAGCTTCGTTGGTGGATCCTTTCGTATAATCGGCATACCTGTTTCTTGTAACAACCCTCAGTGTATTTTATAATTGGATTTGCTCACTGGGAGTTTCATAATCGAGTCCACCTCTTTATATTGGATTACCCAAAAACCTTAATTTTTATATTGGGATCAAACGAAAAGAAAAAGAAGAAGCTCACAAAGATCACATCTACCACTGGAAGCTGACAACAAGGTTAAGAAGTTCAGTTTCTTTTAATGCATATGACCTAAAACGTATCTTATAACAATCCCGTAAATTATCGATCCCCTCGTCAGAGCAGGTTCATTGTTCAACGTCACTTGTGTCATCATTTGTGAAATCATGAAATCTCTTTGAACTAGACGTATTGGAAATGTGGTCATGGGTAATGATTTAGTCGGCTTACATCTTCAATTCCTGGAACTCGTTGTCTTTCCATTTGAATGCAACCTGACGTTCCGTGATACCGTTACAAATAAACTTGCCAGGCAGGTACCCAAGTATTGGATTCTTTTAATGAGTTAGATAGACACTCCTTTTCTTAAATTCCAAAGTAACACTCAAAAAGATGATACCTTTTGTGGAGAAGTCATGAATGAATTGTTAAATATAATACTTACTTATCTCCCGGCCCCTCTTTTTTCTAAAGTTTTAACTTCCGTCACATTAATACCTTCTGTAACACCGCTCACAGCACCTTATATTGCTAATAATGCTCATTGTAGATTTGTAATTCCTTAGCTGAAGTATAAAGTGACAGAGTTAATAAAGTAAAAATACTTAGCAAACAGATTCACAAAGTACTGTTAGGTTTTTGAACAAATATATTTTATAGAACCTCTGACCAAAGTACAGATTTTCAACGTCGTTTCATTACAGTACTCCCGTTTAGCGATCACAGCTCAACTTCAACCTTTGATATTTGTTAATATCAAAGGAGATAATGGGTAAGGATTCCAGAAAGGAACATTGTATGAATCACTTTACCGTTGATCTACTACACAATTGTATTTCTTTGAGTAGTGTACTATATGATTCAAAAGCTTTTAAACAAACAGGCGCTCATTTGATGGAAAAATGCAACTCATTTATATAGTCTCACTCATATGAATTGTGGACTAACGAAATCTAGTTTAAGTTTACATTATTTCAGGTAAAAATTTGCACTTTTGTGTGGAAAGTTCTCTCATATGTTACATCTTACTTCTTTACTAATAAGAGGTTATAAATCCGATCCACCAACATTCTAAAGACGAACTCCGACGAAATTACCCAGTAGCTGCATTTAACTTTAAGTCAAGGGCTTACAAAGGAAATGGAGGTAAGACACCCTGTGGATAGTTTCAAGTGATGTTTACCCCAATTTCTTCTCAGGTTTACGGACGACTCCCACCCCGACAATATTGCCCCGGAACTCACTTCCGACGATCCCCTCCGGGACAACTCCACTTGGACAATTGCCATCCCGAATAACTTGCACTCCAGACAACTACTACCTGTAGACTTACCAACCCAGAAAAAAATTCCTACCCCGGACAATACCCAATCTGATAAATTCCCACCCGGACAGTTACCACAATCAGATTTGGAGCCGCAGCCTAAGTATGAGGAGATACAGTTCAAGCTTCAACACTATTCTTGAGTAGGCTAAAGATGCCTTAACCCAGGAATTTTCGAAGGGGTATCCTACGATGGAGACTCAGATGCACTCATGGGGTGCAGGGCGGATGTGGGGAAATCCTCCCAACCTATCGCTATATTTCAAAATGACTCCAGTTACTCTCGAAAAGATATTTTATTTCATTTTAATGTTGTATTAAATGCGATGTTAGTGGCAGAATACACTCAGGTTATTACATTCCGGCTAGTTAATTTCGATATACTATTCCATCAAGTAAAGTTTATCAATATACACTTCAATTTTCCAGATCAAAAGACTAGCTTTCCCGTTGGCAGTGTGCACTGCGGTAAGGGGGTCAATTCACACACTTATTATTTTCTTCCTGCCAAACTTCTCCGCAGACGGACTATTTCAAATCCTTTACATAATAGCATAGTGGGAGATGTTGGTTACGTTGCGGGTAATAGCTGTGTCAATGTTCAAGGACGAAGGGAGAAGCAGGAGCGGTGAATCGCTTCTACCAGTGGTGAAGAGGGCGTCATACACAGTGATCTTATCACACCATATCGCGTCGGTCATCCAGTACGGACACGCATTCTGCGCCCCGGTAGTGACGCCCTGAGTGTCAACCCTAGTACGCTCATTTGCCCCGGGTGCAATTTACTTGCAGGTTGTGAGATATGGCTACAAAGTTTCAGCCTTAGTACAGGCGTGTGTATTGTCAGTGCTTCATGTACTTTGGGCATTGACATCCGTAATCAGTCTGGCCGATCCAGTCTTTTGAAGTAGGATAGGTATTTGTTAGGACGATACCCTGTACATAAAAGGCTGTCTGTGGTGGAGGTCAAAATCAGGAAAATACCTTATATGTGATTCCCTGGGTTCTCAGGACTTTTAAATTACAATCAGGGTATATTTATTTTTTCATCACTTTTCAAGGAGACTAATTTTTTTAGGTGTAGAAATTCAGGAGGAAGCCTCCCCAATAATCATGCAGGTTACGACCTTGATAAGCCTTTACAAGACAGAAGAAATGAACAAAAGTATAATCTAACTTTCTACATCGAGAGAAGTCAGATCAAAATATCGCGCACGAAGCGAGCGATTTTGGATTGACTATGACGTAATAATACCTAGTGTGTAAAAATAAGAGTAAAAGTCTTGGAGTAAGCCAATGTTAAATTTGCAACTAGTATTTGCACTGCTAAGGGTTGGGAAAGTACACGACAACGAACCACCCATATATTTCAAAATGTGGTTCGATATCAAAGGGAGGTTCGTTTTCAAAGGGGGAGGGTTTGTCTGATAAACTAGAACCACCCCCCGGTTTTGGCAATGCAACTCAACATTTTACAGAGTGCCTAAATCAAGCAAAATGAGTTAAGGCCTTCAGGTTATCTGTGGTTGGCATTTTCAATTTCTATCAAGGATCTAGGAAGGGGGAAGCATAGTTCCGGTCCCACATTCTTGACTGGCGGCCTTAGCCCCCCCCCCCCCGCTTCCTACGCCTATGAAAGTCCACTCCAGTAAAACAGTATTATAACTGGTCGTCTTAGCTTCAATTATTGCAAATGGATAAAGATGGTTTGTGACCGAGTGAATACAGACGATTCATTTGAAGCGACAAATCTAGATCGGCAACCGGAGGTCGGGACTCGATCCAAGGCTGGGTCTAAGAAGGGTGGATTTTCGTAACAATCTACTGTCTTCCCAGCTGTCAATCACTCAGATATTTTCCCTGACTCTAGTGCATTTGAATCATTTAGTTAGGTCGCTGCGATTGAACCGATAAGACGATTGAGGAACTGACGGCTGGAGCGCAGTAGGCTTAAAAGGTTCTTGCAAAAGCTAGCATTTGCATTTCTAGACATGAATCATTTGACTATTTGCACTTTTGAAAGAAAACCATTTTGCGCTAGTGAATAAGCGTCAAAAGTACACATCACTATACACACTTTTATTATAGGTGACTGTAACATACTTATTTTTAATGAAAATGTTATAGTATCCTTTGCAGATAGTATACTTAAAGTATAATTCTCAGTCAATGTTGCATCTCATCAAAAGTGACAAATCGGATTCGGCCCAAAGCCAAAAGATCAACCTAGAAGCAGGCGCGGTTGTATGGACATATTGGGGGGGGGGGCTATGTTGCCATTGAGCCTGGTGAAACCGCATAAAGAGAAGGCCTGTAACCATGAATTCTAAAAAGGGGGCACCTGTACCGCAAACGTGGGCACCGCACTAGACTATGTTGGTAGTTAGTAATACCTTCAGATGATGGCAGTTTGCGGGAAACACAGGGGATGATATCTGAAACATTACACGGGTAGAAATCGGTCTAAAGTGTGAGCGTGCGAGCAAAGCGCGCGAAAAGCTCCACTTCCCTGACAGCAATTCCCCCTCTTCTTATGATGCAGAGACATGGAATTTGTAGAAAATTTCATAAGTAAACGGAACAAGGCTAGGTAATGATGGTGCTCCTTCAGCTCGGCAAGCTTAGTGAAGAGTTGTGTGTTTTTTCGGAAGGTGAGGGGATCATACTGCCATGGGCTACCATAAGGACATGGTGTGATTCAGCATAATTTTGGTGAGACCCAGACTGAGGGAAGATTCCCGAAATATTTAAGACATTAATACAATGGAAACACTAGCAATAAGCTTTGAGATGGCCTTCAAATGACACTGAGAATACACCAAACTTTTCACAGTTATCGTATCTTTACTTTGACCAAAATTTTGCATTAACAGCTTGTATCAGGGTGAAACGTACAGCCATTATGGACGGAAAAGTATTTTTTTGAATTTACTTGTGATAAGAATAAAATCAAACCATGAAGTCATCACTACAGTGTTCGAATGCTGCTCATAGTATTTAATTGCTACATGGAAACCCAATGATGTCTGCTTCTAACTTTAGGAGTACACCTAGTTTGTGTTATAGAAAATTTCATTAATACTTTTGTGCAAATAATTATCATAGGTGATCTAACGTAGACTGTGAGGATTGCGCCCGTAAGGCACCGACATTTTGGGCATACTTTATTGCCCAAAAGAAAAACTACATGCAGGTTAAACCAAGGGTGGTGCTTGTATTTGTTGACATGGGGGCCCTGTGCCATGACTGGGGGCCAGCTACTCTAAGTCTCGTCAATGGCAATGGGTTGCCGAAAAGATGCCGAATTCAAAATATAAGGCGAGCTATCCGCGCCAATAAAATGGGGTTTTATTGCAAAGGGTTACACATTTTGTTTACATTAAGAAAAGTTGGAAAAGTTTGGATTACATTCTTTATCTTTCCCATTAGGGCTCCCCGACAAAACCGAAAAAACGTTTTTCTTACAAACGTGTTTGCAGACGAGCAATACAGTGAAATAAAGTGCTTTTTGTAAATAAGTAAAAGCCATTTTACCGGGGTTTAAGCAGGTAGCCCAACTACTTCCAATACCTGTGAAGAAAACTGCCTCGTGGACATTAACGGATATTCCTGCGAGGATACAGGTATATATCCAATCACTCCTATGGAGATGCTCGCATTGACTTTTATTTGTTTCACACAGTGAGGTTTGTTGCAAGTTCCATGCTCCCCAGGCCCAATTTTTACACAAATATCCCATTCTGTCCTTGAGCAGTCTTGGTATGAACTGGAACAACACAACACACTAACTAGACGTATAAATCCAATACGGCATATGTCTTGTAGTGAAAGTCAAACAAAGGTATATTTAATAGGCGAATTAACGGGGGCCTAGCGACCCTAACTCCACCACTCAACCCTTCGTAGCCTCAAAAAAAAGATGAACAAAGGCAAAACAAAAAAGGAAAAAGAAAAAAAAACTAAATATTCAGAATTCAAATCTTTATGCAAGGTTGGGTGGAGCTTCTATATAGTTGAAATCACCCCTATCAAAAATCCAGTAAACAAGTTGAAAACGAGAGGAGGGTAAAAATATGCGAGAACTGGTAAATGGCTGCCAGTAATGATGCTAGTCTTCAGGGTCAATGAAACTTCATGATATATA
>WURT03115387.1:0-11940 GCA_009936505.3 Holothuria glaberrima
TTTAAAATATCAACAGTCTTACAGTATTAGTCATATTTCATCTGACTCAGAAAGTGATGACGAAACAGAAGAGCCAGCCCTAAAGAAAATGAAGCCAGAAGAAGAAAATGTCATGCTACACAACTTTCAGGAGACATATTCGAAGATCACATCTCGTGACCTAGACTGTGAAGAATTGAACGAGGATGATATTCCTGAATCAGAGCTAGATGAATACATCTATTTAGATGAGAAAAAAACAGATGCAGAAACTCTTACCAACAAATTAGGTATTAGCTCATAATTTATATTTGTACGAAAACTGGGAGTGAGGGGGATGCTGCCACCCTCCCTCAGGTAGGGGTGAAGACAAGTTTTTTAGTAGACAAGTGGCAACACTCTGGTAATTTGGCTCTAAGAGGGGATTCAATAAAGGTGTTTTTGGCAAAAACAGCTTAGCTCAGCCCAGCTTCCCCCTGTAACCCCCTCTCTGAAAAATAAAATCTCCGTGTATGCCTATGAGCTAACTCCAGTCCTTAGATAAATTTTCCACTGAGTACCTATACTCGGTTCTTCTCCGTATTCAGCAAGTAAAAGACTAATTTATGTGCTCTGAATTCTCTTTATGTACCTCTTTTTTCAACAACTGTCACCTTATAGGCTAGGGTACTTAGAGAACCTAAATGTATTGCTTCCCTCTAACAGCCACTCTGCTGTGCAATTTATACACACTGCGGTTCACTGATCTGCACATGTTATTGACCAATCAGTGTGGCTTATGAAGCATACAATTTAAGGCTTAGCTTGAATTTGCTCTCATTTTGTGTCAATTAAAATAGCAGTAAGCAATGACAAATTTTAGGGAAGTTACCATGAATTACAATAGGCTTGGTTGACTGCCAATATTTTTGGAGTTGGGTTCCCCGGCCCTATTAGTAACTCTGAATGGAGTCAAAACTCTTACAATGATGTCATAACTGAAAGTGGCATATGTTCTCAGCACCAACAAATGGTTGATACTGTTCTGCCAAACAGAGTATTAATACACCAGTAGGCTTATAGTACAATACAGGCCTCTCAATGGCTGAGATGCCCAAGTACCATCACTGAAGAATTGCAAGCAGCTGAAGAGAAAACTTGTTATCGAATAAAGAAAAGAACCACAAGGGCTGGTTGTATTAAAATAATTAAACAGAGCACATATGTTAGTCAGTGACATCAGTAACTCCACATTTGAAAGATTTTTTTACATATTTTGGCTGTATTGAAAATTTGAAATTCCCCAGGAGTCATGATTCTATGGAAAATGGAGTCACTTCTCCATTCCTGCTCAGAAGTTGCAACTGTGAAGAAGAATTAGGTATTAAACTTACCAAAGGCCTACTGTGAATTTATTTTGGGAGGATAAGAGTCTGTCTTCAGGAACAAATCTTTCGTCTTTTGATTGACCAAACACTTTAGCTTGGTGTTAAACCTGATTAATGCATTGACCAGACACAGCAGGTATGTACAGTAACCAATCTGGATCTGGGGTGGGGGTGGATGGGTGAGTGCAGTTCTCAAATTTGAATGTTTGAGGATGAAGAGTATATACATCCCAGAATATTCAGAGTTATTAGAGAATCAGTAAGAATAATATATGTGGCACCATGGCAACAGTTTATGTGAGGAACTGTACCATGGCAACTCAAGAATTATATCAGGTTTAGGCCCATGACATAACATCTCATGTATTATGCCAGCTGTAGGCCAATTTCATGATTTTGACTTTTCAGTCCAAGAGATCAGTAGATCAGATTTCCAGCTTTCTTTTGATGCCAAAATGATTGGCATTTGACTTCCTTATACATCTCAAAAGTTTGTTAAAATGGTAGGTCTAATTTTGTCCACTTCAAAAAACTTTAAAGCTTACTGTGAACCAGGCAATCTGCCATGTTGCATGCATAAGGTTTTTTTGCCAAAGACTCACATCGTTTGGAAGTACTTGTCAGTTATCGATTAATCTGAAGGATCATGAAAGGTACATTTGATCCAAACCAAGAAAATTTTTTTCCATTTTTCTTACCATACATGGTTGTCTGTTCAATATTGTAGTTTGTGGATGCAGAGTATGACATTCATAATGGAGCCTCCCAAGGCAGTTCTTAGCCATAAAAACAAAGAAATCATCGAAGTTTTAGCAACAAAAATACAGTTAAAAATCATGTGTAATCCTCAGTCTTCTAGAGGTGAGTTTACACTTCACAGAACATTCTGAGTCATTTTCAGGTGAGACTTCAAAGCCTCTAAATTTTTCCATGGGTTTAAGCTGATAAAAAATGGAATTTAGCTAATTGATAAATCAATCTGAAAGAAGGGCATAGCTTGAACAATTTATAAAATAGTATCTCTGAAATAATGAAGGCCCAATTGTCTTATAACAGCTGTTTCTTGTACCCCCCCCCCCACTCCGTGTCTATAACTGTGCGAAGAATATCGTTCAGTAGTAGCAGAAATGTTTTGTTGAACGGTCAAATTGTACATTATTCCACAAATTCTTAGCATACCTATTCAATATTGGTAATTGCTTCTGTCCTGTCTCCAAAGCTACTGTATTGTGTGCAATTTACAATTTTTATACTCAGAGCTTGAATTTTTGCAAAGGAGAAGCAATAGTTAGAGGAATAAAACACAAAATTAAGGAAAGAGGAGAGTTTCATTTTCACTTTTATTTGAAGTAATGTATAAATCATGTACTACAGTATATTAAAGTGCATCTTTTTGAATACTTTCATCTATAGTATGCAAGGTTTTTGTCATATCAAGGTGATCTTTGAATCCTACCGATTCCTTTGAAATAGGCCACTGATGAAAACAAATAAAATATTAATATAACAACTGCTGGTGGCTTTGTCCATTGTTTTTAAAAGGCACATTGTAAAAATAGAAATTGGAGAAATTAAACTGGAATAGATGGAATGACACATGGACGGAGATGAAGGCAACAGTTGACAGGTACAATGATGAGCCTGACTGATCAAGGCAAATGACAGTGCATTAACGTCTTACACTGAATGGAAGGACAGGATTTACTCACCCCTAAAATTTCTAGGGCAATTTCTTACAGACTTCTTTGAAGAGCTACCCATCTCCCCTCCCCTTTCAGAGGATTCTTATGAGAAATGTGAAGTATTATGATATTTTAAAACAAAATTATCACCACTTGATGCATTTCAAACTTGTACATGGGTGTTTGAACTACTTGGGTAAAATGAAAAAAAAAAAATATGATCCCTCAATAAACATCCATTGGACTAATTTTATCATCTTTCAACATTGAAAAACTGATACCTAACAACTTAAAATTTGACCATTCCTTAAATTAGTGATGCAACAAATTCTGATAAAAAGTGTAGCATGGTGTATTTCTTTTTTGAACTCGTACTACCTCTTAACCACTTGCCAGATAGTGTACAGTTTGTCAGATGACGATGACATTTTTCAAATATGCAACTTTCACTTCCAAATTTAACACACTCATTATGGCGTACCAACATTTCACTTTACCCTTGGGGTGAAGGTTGGATATTAATCATTAAATTGTTTAAGACTCCCTCCTTCACATCAGGGATTTGCATATTTGAGCTTATGAATTCATACAGTGATACCTTTCATTATTGTTTAAATGGTAGATTCTGGATGGATTTTTACACCCACCAAACCAGTTTCAGGTACCAGACCATCAAAGCACATATATAACTCAATCTAATAGTATTTCTTAATGACATTAGATGAAATCATTTTAACTAGTATTGTGTGACATATTGAAAACACTTTAAAATTCATCTCTAGTACTCGATCACTGGAAATGGCACATCAGGTAATATAACATTCTAATATTAAAACAAATGGAAAAATCAATTTCCTTCAACTTTTCTTTTATGGAATGTTTCCTTTGATCTTCTATATTAAAACAAATTCCATCAGACTTCAAAACAAAATTCACATTAACCAACACTGGTTTCTAAAGTTTCCTTAAAGCAAGGCTTGCCGACTTCAATTGAACAAATTCTGTGATGTCACATGAGCATAGCTTTATCATAGCTTGGGCTGAGTGTACCCCAAAAACATTTTGCTACAAGCATAAGGGAATGGCATGCCCTAGCAATGACATTTTTGGTGAAAACTTCTATGAAGTTCATAATTACAGTGTTTGTGCTACATTCTTTGCTAAAAATTTCCCACTTTAATTTCTTACACTACCCTGTATCTTTACAGTTTACATTGATAACCAAGACTGGTTATTTATGGAAAATTATAGCCAAAGGAAGTTTCTCACAAAATAAGGAAATTATGCTTAACCATAGCCTAAAACTATATGCCCTTTTTAGTTCCTTTGTACACAAAATAGCCTATACAATGTCTTCTCAGGACATGGATGGACATTCTATGACATGAGTATTATTCTGTGACACAGCTCTTGTTTTGGTCAAATTGCCTAATGTCACAGGAATTCAATGATGGCTGACTAACCTACTTAAAAAAAAAACCCTTCAAAAGATAATAATGTGAATGCATGGAATTCCACAAACACTTGCATATGGATGTCATAAAATATGAATTTTGCTATAAACCACCTTCTGAATTATTTCTTTCCTCATGAATTATTTCTTTCCCAAAGATTACAGAAACTGACCTATACAAAACATAACCTCAAAGAAGTTTAACACAAATCTGTTCACTGCAAGTTGCTTTAAGGGCCTGACAATATCCCTAGGGGCAACTTGTCCCAAATGATTATCCTCCAACAATTCGCACTCTGATAATTCCCACCCAGGGGCTTAACCATGCCAACTGCATCAGACGCAACTTCCCCACCCCACTCCCCACCTGTCAAGAGTGAAAATATAATTTAATTTGTGGAATATCTACCTGTAGATGTATTGCAGTGTTGGCAAATCATATTCTGCAATCTTCTTAGAATACATTTTTACTTATCATTAGTATAAAACATAATGTGCTTGAAGTATTTAGGTCCTTGAAAAGTATTTTATTATTACTTTTGCTTATTTTGGACTTCAAAAAGTGTACCTCTTCCCATCCCTTTAATTCCTTCTAATTTCAATGAACAAGATTCAAGTGTTTTTACTACCTTCCTGTAATAGCATAGGTACTTTTCTACATCTTAAAGCCCACAGAAAAGTAAGTTTACAAAACAAATCACCTTACCACAGTGTAACCCAAAAATGTTCCAAGCAATTTGCTTTCAAACGCTGAATGAAGATAAAGTGATATTCAAAACATCATCTAACTTGCATGTTTGGTCTAGTGGTAGAGCATCCGCCTCTCATGCGAGAGGCCCGGGTTCGATTCCCAGGTCGAGTCATACCAAAGACTTTAAAAATGGAACCTTCTGCCATTGTGCATGATGCTCCGCATAAGCAATGGAGTAAGGGAAAACAAGCCAGTGAGCCACAACTGGAAAAAAGGTCGTGGCCAGCTCGACTTGAACCAATTGGTTGGAAACCGGGCCGTTAAACCTCATCTAACTAACTAACTACACTTGTCAATACAGCTGCAAGGTTCATACTACAGACATAAAAACAACATAAATATTAAAAATATTCAGTACAAACTGTTGAAAGACTAAGTATGGCTAGCAATAAAGCTTGCAGAGATATGCACTGATATTAACCTTTATCTTAGTCTGAATCCAAACAGATATGCCAACTTGAGCCTGAGGAATTCCAAAAAGTTTTAAAATTAGACATTTACAGTAATCAGAATCACAATTCCCAATGCCATTTCTCTTCGCAACATTTTAACGGGTCATTTACATTGACCTAAATCCAGAGGGAAAAGGTGAAGGTATGAAGCCCCTACATTTTGGAGATGACCATGCAGTCACTTCCAACATTTTCACCCTACAAATTTTGCTTCAAGGGCTTTTTATACCCTCCTGCCCTCCCTCCTTCCCTCCCTCCCTCTCTTCCCCCCTTTCTTTCCTCCCTCCCTCCCTCCCTCTCTTCCCCACCTCCACTTTTGCACTCAGATGTGTGCCAGACACTAATGTCAACCCTAATCTATAATTACTTTTTGATATGTAAAACTTTTTCTTACCATTTGGCTTAATAGTGTCCAATGATTTGTAAATCTAATAATAATTCCTCTATTGTTTTGTATATGTTTTTAACATTAGTTATTTTTAGGAAAGTTGAATTCAACTGTGTATAATAAGCTTAGGGAAATGCAAATCACTCTTGACACAATGGCTTCCTTCACCATCCTGAACCAGAATGAATGACTTGCAATTCTATAAAACCAGAATGAGCCACCAATCTGAACAAATATGAATGAAATAGTTTGTCCCCCAGGCTCAATATCCACCTCAAAGTGCATGGTACAAAGAATAAGGCATTGGTCTGACAATGAATAAAAATTGTTACCCATATCCCCATAGATAGGTTGGGGGCAAATATCTCAATATCATTGTTCATTGACAAAAATATACACTGCTTCACTCCCTTATTGCCAACTTCCAACCAGTTGGTCTCAGCAAAAGTCTCCCCTTTTCACAAAGTGGTACATGCTAACAACCAAAGAAACACATTTCCTCAAACCAACTTACAGACAAACAACCACGTTAAAAATGAAGCAAATTTTCAAACTTCTTAAATAACCGTCGTTTAGTGCAGAATGAGATGTTATGGTAGCCATGTAAATGTTTAAAACCAAAATGTCTACTTTAACCCTAAGACTAAAAATTTGAGGAGGATACCATTCCAGAAATCTGGTCTTTCAGGAGTTCCCTAGCCTAATGTCACAAAAATTTTCTATTTCAAGCTTCTATCTGAACTGTTTCAATGATGACATCAATTTTTCTAACCATCTATAGATCTACATGAACACTTTAATTCTTGTAGTCTCTAGAACTATTCACAGGCAAATCAAGTACACCCTTTAAAGGGTGCTCAGAAGAGACATGGAACTTTGAAAATTATGACAAAAGTTATGTAGAATTAATCAAATTTAATAATGATTTGTAACTTCTTTGCAATACATGTCCCATGTAACTTCATCCCAGATTTTTTTTACTAGTTTATTCATTTTTTTTTTCATTTTTTATGAAGTAGATCACAAAATTTTCAGAATTTGGTAATGAAAGGATGTCATGAAATTTACATTTACTTAAGGCACAGAAATGCTGTATACATCCAAGTCATTTCCACATCTTTCTACAAAATTTCTCCTCCCCTTTACTAATTTGAGTGCATGTCTTATCTCTTTATAAAAACTTCTTCAAACATATGACAGTTTTCACTGTTTGGTATTATTGCTCTGAACAGTTACGAATTTGCCACAGGACAATCTTTTACTTATGTCACACATAAAAAAGTTCTCTTTATGGGGGTGGGGGGTTCAATTCAGAAATTTAGTCAAATATCAATTTTTCAGATTTTAAAAGCAGAGACTTCAACCATAGCTGCTACAGCAAAATGCTTGTGGGTAGCCAATTAGTGAAAGGACCATATCAGTGGGTGCATGTCCATCGACTTTGCAAATGCAGTTACGTGCACAGTTAGCTAGGTCATAGATTAAGACTTGTAAGCTAATGAACATCAATATTAAACTGAAGCTCAGGGCATCTTGGTATAACCAAATAGACGTGTTGAGAAATTTGATACTTCCGGTCAGATCACAAGGTCAGAGGTACCATGACAACGGGCAAAAACTCTGCATGCTCAGTGCATAATATAACACCCGTGTTGGGACACTGTTAGCGTGTTACACTTCACCTTTGACCCAATCCCATAATGCATGGTCTATTCGCTGATTCTCTGATAAAGTCACAATTGGCTGATTTTTCTTATAAGTGGATCTCAAACCTTTCTCCAGTAAAGTGTGGTCAATCAATTGATGTTTCGTGGGGTCAGTATTTCTTGATCCATCCATAAGTTTCTATTGGTCTGTTAATAATCCTAGTCTCCATGGCAACAACTTCAGCCTTTGTAACAGCAGCCATTAGTCATTTCCTGCAACTCGCTTCTTCTCTTTACGTGATTTTGCCATCACCTCCTCCAAGTACTGGGCAACTTTCTGTGTTATCGAAAAAAACATGTTGTAAAAACTGTTTTAACAACATATGCCATATCACAGCCACCAGGGTGGGGATTAGGATTTTAACCCTTTCACTGCTAACACCATACATATACGGTGTACAGAAGTTTGCCATCTGTGCGGACACCGTACATATATGTGTTTTTACACACTATTTTGGTCGCCTCTGCACTGATTATTTGAATTTTCCACCTTACTATAGCATATATCACTTTGAAGCTAAAAGATCGTAGAATAGAGGGGGACATTCCCTTTTCAAATTGTCGAAGTATTGTTTGCTCAGCGCATCGAGAACTAAGGGTTGCTTGCACACTCTAAGTTTGAGCTGAGCGAACTTGAGCCTATGTGCATCAAATATGAAACCTCATCACAGATTCATCAAAACTGAACCAATTTTAATTCTTATGGACGGAGGATAAAGTTATTCATGTGAGAAAACACCTTTTCAATGAAGATTTGTTTGGTTGGAATAGTTTCAGCAGAATAAAAGGGTAAAATCCAACAATTATGTAGAGATTTCAGTGCAGTATTTTCGTAATGGGCTTAAGCACACAATCCCCCACATACCAGTTGTGCTAAAAAAATTATTCAAGATTTTTTTTTAAATTTTGAGGTCTCCAGAGGTCACCACGTTCTCAAATTCAAGAAAAAATATAAAATTGGTTACCGGCAAGTAACCATTCATCTTTATTGACAAATTATATAAATACATAACATTATTGACCAATCACCCGTAAATTTTCAGAGCTACGGAGGGATTTCACCAACGTCAGGTGAGAGCACCTCTCTGGTTTTGAAGGCCTAGTATCCATTGTGTCACACTAGTATCTATGGTTATGACATGTACTCCGAATACACTTACTGCATGTGTGTTTTGCCCTTCAGTGCCTGGCAATCCCACTCTTGTGACCTCACAGAAAATCCCTCTATAAGTTTCATTTTAAGTATTATTGATAAGTAACAACACAGCTCCCTCTTGAAAATTACCAGGTACCTGGATAATCTCCCCAGGATAACCAGCCCCAGATGATTCCCACCAGGATGATTTCCACCCATACTTACTCCCTTCACTGCAAGCCCTCCTACTGAAAAATTCAGAACCTTAAAGGGTGGGAATTCTCTGGGTGTGGGGACTGAATTTTATTTGTGAATGTAGATGTATTGCTGCATTGTCAAAACTATATTCTACCATCTAAAAAGTATCATACTTGATATTACTGTGAAATATTATGTGCTTGAAAAAATATTTTCATCCTTAAAAGAAGCTTGATTATTGATTTCTGTTGGGCTTCACAAAGTTTCATCAATAAGATGCAAGAAAGATTGTTGCTTACCTTTTTATCAAATGACCTTGCCATTTCCAAAGCAGACATTCCAAATTCTGTTTTAATGAATGGGTCTGCACCCCTCTCCACCAACAACTGGACAAGATCTCTGTGTCCATTTAAAGCAGCAATCTGTGAGATGACAAATCAGTTAAAGGTGAAATTTTACAGAAAAGGAATAAAACTGTAGATTAAAGCTACCTCAAGATAGACTTTGTAACAAGTGATGGATCAGTGAAACCATTCATTGGATGTACAACATCAGTCAACCAACTTGATCCAATGGACAGTTTAAAGGGAAATATTGTGTTCCTCCGACTTTTTATTGAACCTATCCTGTTTTACATACGATCAGGTCCCTTTCGATAAAAGAGGGGTAACTGGGAAAAAATTCCTGGCTGGTGTGCACTAATTAACATGTGATTAACCGTTTTGTAACAACTGACAAATTTGTTCACCCAAACAATTATGCATGCAAAACCACACCTTCGTCACCCCTGATTTGAAATCCACCAATCAAATCAATTTATCACGTTGTGTCAGACAATAACAACGCCTTCTACAGCATGTGCAAAATGTTCGTAAAATACGAATGAACTACTGGAGAATCGTTACAACACTGTCTGTATTGAACTAACTACAGCTGGTATACTTTGAGGGTCTTATAACTTCGGTACAGAAACTGTTGTAGTAGTTTGTTGTGAGCATGAAGGAAAGGCAGACAGGGTCATGGGATATGTGCTTTGGGTAAGCGTGGTCAACACACATTGCGTAATGAGTGTATGACCCGGCATAACGCTCTTCCTAAATGAATATGCAGCGGTACAAACATTGCATATGGGCAAGGCTTATTGTTCGATAATGAGACAGTTCAATGGGGAAAATGTTGCTTCTTTTTGTCCATATTTTGTGAGATTTGTGTTGATCTGTTGCAATTTATTTGTGATTCATGTTTGGAAAGGGGAAAAGACCGCAATGGAATTACATTGGTGTCACTTTATGATATTTTTTCAAAAGCAGTATTTCCCTTTAATATTTCCTCTGATGATGTAATCAGTGTTTCCACTTGGAAGGAATTTTTTAAAATATGGCATAAACAGTACTACAGGAGATTCCCACAACAGGACATGTTTTAAAACAATATCAGAGGATTTTTTGGAAATATCAAGCCACATATCATAATATACACCTTACAGTAATTACACCTTGTAACAGTTGAAATCAGGAAATATGGGGACATGGTTACTTGATTCCAGGAAATTTGACAGTGCAATTGGAAATCTATTTTTGAAATGTGAAAACACTGAGAAACTTATCAGATACATTACTGATAACATACCTTAAATAAGTAACTGTATAAGTCTCTTGTGCTGCTTTGTGGCAATATGGAGAACAAACTGAAACTGACACCTATTGACTTTCTTTATATACATTACCACATCCTGTGGAAATTTTGTGTGTTCAACAAATCTGTGTTCAACATTTCTCAAGATCAAGGGTATCCCTTTGCATGTCTTCACATATCCTGCCAAAGCTTAGATCAACTAATGACCACAAAATCTCTGTTCTTGCTTACACATATTACATAGCCTCAGCTGACATAACATTAACATGACTGCCAGCATGACAGAACAAACACAGAAGTTCTGTGATGTTCCAGGAAAAACCTATGAAAGCCAACAGAAAAGAGGCAAGCTCCACCCTCCTTGTGTGGCCCCTCCCCAACTGAAAGATCATAATTTACCATTACCTAAATGCATTTAAGTGTGCCAAACCCCCTGAAAAATATTTTGCCTACTGCCCCTCCCCTTCAGTACTTTGTCTGGATACAGGCCTGAACCTTTGTACACTTTCCTTATAATGTATCAAATTTCACTACTCTCATAATGAGAGCGTTTAAGTTGCATATTCAAGTTCAAGGCATTTATATGCTAAGGAATGAATAGAACTATTTTGTGGTGATTCTGAAAAACTAGCAAATAGTCATTACTGGACTTGTTCAAATTTTTTTACCATCAGAGCTGTCTTTCCATCTTTGTCTCTTTTCTCTACTTCAGCACCAGCAAAGAAAAGTTCCCTTGCAATTTCTGCATGCCCAGACATGGCACAGCATCTCATCAATGGGGTCCAATGGGAACTGAAGTCAACCACATTTATCTGAAACCAAAACATAATCTACCTTTGCAATGATTTATTTCACTAAAGCTAGCCGCCTACATCTAAGAAAATCATATCATTATATACAAAGCTTGCCTCATGCTGTCACAGCTGATTAGATAGCCCAAGTGGCTAAATCACCCTTGGAATTACAAAATGTGTATCCTAATGAAACTGAGTTTCAACTGGGCAATTTTCCTGTGCAGCAGTAACGATATATTCTACTGATTGGCCAATGTTGTGGTCAGTCAAGTGTGTAATCACAGTAAAAAAATTGTTGCCTAAAATTATTGAACAAAACTTCAATGGTTAACCAGAAAGCCAAAAGGCTTAGTGATTCCTTGCCTTGTTTTGCGTACTGTGGTTAGGAAATTGACCAGAG
>WURT03115409.1:0-11940 GCA_009936505.3 Holothuria glaberrima
TATGACTCGACCTGGGAATCGAACCCGGGCCTCCCGCGTGAGAGGCGGATGCTCTACCACTAGACCAAACACGCGTTAATTTGTAGCCGCCGGAGAACAGGCACGTAGCCACGCCACCTCCCCATTTTTTTAATAAAAGATCTTGAACTCAGTGAAGGAGGTAAAATTTATTACGAAACCAGCCTTTTTGGAATACAAACACAGGAGAAAAAATGGAAAATCTCGCACCATTTTGAATCCTTGAAATAGGTAGGAAAAATTTTCAAAGGGAAGATGACACCCCGCCTCCAGGCCTTAGACCTATAGACCGGCGAAACTCTAACATCGATGTGCCCCTCCTCTCCCACCCTCCAGATTAGTTACTCTGGCTACGGGACCTACTGGAGAACATGTTCATACTTCAAAACCTTGCCGGAGATTTTATGTTGTGAAATTTGGGAGCTGTAATAGACTAAATGAGTCGAGAATGCCATGACGCGCGAAGGGCCCCCACCACCACACATACGGCTTGATGGCGTGCCGGGCCACCTTCGGGTTCATGATGTGGGAGTCAGAGCTAAGTGACTCCCGAATTGAAGCGCTCAGGCTGGGTATTTACAGAATCTTGGGTCCACCAGGAACTGTCTAGTTAAGTTCAAGAGAGATAGCTTCTTCAAGCTAGATGTACCCTCCTCCCCGCCGGTCAATTCTACCATAGATGTACTCGAAGAGAGCCGAACTTACTTTATTCATTATGCATTACATTTAAATACCCTCGATCACCATTTTTTTCTTTCTTCTCAGTCCCCATTCACTTCACTACCTGCACTTCAGTCACCCATTTAGTTCGGTAATTTGAAGTATTCTTCCTAATCAAGAGACACTCTTTTCCTGTCGGGTAAGCCACTGCTTGTAGTTGGGGAAGAATGATGGTGACTACAAACAACAACTTCACTCTGAGCTGTCGTGTATCATAGGGACAACTATGAAGAGATACTATTTTGAAGACATTTAAATCAAGTAATGGCACGGGTGGCGATCCTGGGGGGATGGGGGATATATCCCCCTCACGAAATTGGATGGGGGATACTGTACACAAATCAATCAGGCATATCCGGAAATCAGAAAACTTTACCTTTTTCTAGACTTTTTACAATAGGCCTATTTATTTTTTTAGCAAGTACTTCTAACAGTTGTCCTAGTGTCACGTTGCAAAGCCTGAAAGGGTCATTTCCAGTGATTTGGGGGTATTTTTGGCCAAAATTTTCTACGCTCCGCGCCAACTGGTCGTGGCGCTCCGCTTAGATAGTATACGACTGACTAGATCCGGAAATCAGAACACAACCTTTTTCTAGACTTTTTTACAATATGCCTATTTTTAGGAAATACTTGTTGTCATAGTGTCACGTTGCAAAGCCTGGAAAGGGCCATTTCCGGTGATCTGGGGGGTATATTTGACCAAAATTTTCTTTGTACGCTCCGCGCCAACTGATGGTGGCGCTCCGCTTAGATAGTGTCACCGACAATATATCCCCCCCCCCTTTCAAAGACGGATCGCCGCCCATGAGTAATGGTTTACTTTACTTTAGAAGATTGTAAAAAGGTATTGAATGGATAACCAAAGGCAACAAAGGAAAGAGCAGTGTGTATAATGTTTTGGAAAATTTGAGGGTGCTTGATTATTATATAGGTCATCCTCTTTTTAAAAAGTGGTGGGGTAATCCTCTTATAGCCTGGATTTGCACCTATCCTGTAAAGAACAAAAAGAAATTAATTTTCAATGAATAATATTTTGGGAAGGAGAAACTATTGCCAGAATATATTGGTGAGAGAGTGGTACGGATCCTTTCTACATTTCTAGATATGTGTAAAGAATCAGGGAACTCACCACCCTGAGGCCTCTAGGCTACAGCTACACTTGCTTAAATGAGAGACAATTCGACAGATTATATTTATCAATCAATTTCATTTTCGATTTTGCTCCCAAGCAGTAACCACTGTTGTGTAGGCTTTATCCCAATACAAAAAATATGAAGACGACTGGTTGGACATTCCTGGTAGCCTGCCAGTGAGTGGTAGGTCGTTCGAAACTGCGATAAAATGATGGCGCACTTCATTTTAGACGTAATCTTAACATGTGATTGTAATTAATATTATCTACAGGGTGACGGAGTCACAGAGAGTTGGGAACACTAACTTTATGGAGTTCAGTGAGGTGTGTCGATGTTAAGGTCCACTGAACCCTGTACCTTCACTTTGTCCAACTCTTTGTGACACCGTCGTAGTGGCTAGGTTCTTAAGTGACGACCAACGATGTCCATTAATCTGACCCACGGAGCATTTGAGGAGCCAGACCATTTGTATGAAAAATTTCTTGAGTGCAATCTAAACTATTTGGACGCCATACACATTTTTCTCATCGGCCAACTGGGATTCACGCATGGTAGACGCAAAAGTCTAGGTACGATATATGCTTTCAGTGGGATTTCAGTCTCCAGTATAGCGCGTTTGGAATGCCAATTCTTCTTCCGTAGTAGTGACCCACTCATGGCAGACGCAGAGATCTGATGACACATTTCTATTTTAAGAGATGCCAAATTTTCTCCCCATAGTGACGACTTAGGTGGAACTATGGTGGCAAATATATCTAACGCGTTTTGGATTATCACTGATTTCACCCAAACCCACTCTCTTGGTGGGGCTGAGGTCGACTGTGATCTCTGTGACTGTGATCTTCCTACTAAGGAACCACCTCTCAGGTAAAAATTTTTAGTTTGGTCACTGCCTGGTGTGCACGCACTTCGGGAACACTTCGCCCTCAAGAATCAGGCGCATATCCAGGGGGCACTGGGACACGTGCCCGGCCCGGGTAAGAGGGGAGGAGAAAAATGAGAGAGAAAAGAGAGAAGAAATGAGGAAAAGGAAGAGGAAAGAAGAGAAATAAGGAGAGGCGAGGAAAAGAGAAAAAGGAAGAACAGAAGGAAATTGATCCGTATCATGCATCCAATTTTGTTCCAGAGTAATAACTTATATATAAATATATAATATATAAAAATATATAAAAATATATATATATATATATAATTGGGTGAATTCATTAGCAGGTACGTTGCGTCTTCTAGCTTGCATATCCAAAGGTAATAACGTCTGCATTTTGGAAAGACAATTGTCTTTAATTTATGAAACAAATACGTAACTATTCATTCATTAATTTGTGCATTCTCTCCAAGCTGATTAAACTGAAGAAACGAGATGGAAAAATATTGGTCATCTTGTCCGCCTACATGTATAGCAGGAGCAATCATTGCAAAAATGAAAAGAGCAAAAATAGATCCTTAAAATTTGCAAAATGTTACACAAAATTACGTTTAAGGACCCTTAAATATTCAAAAATTTTCCAAAAGGGAGAAGAACACACCTCTCCTTAGACCCCTCCCTCAGGACCGGTGGTCCGAAACAACGTTCTGCCCCCAGTCTGGTCAAGGGTGACCAAATCAGTAGACAGGCTATTGTCTACCAGCTTTCTTTTCTTCGGTACTGTATGACTGTACCTTCTGGTAGTATAACATAGTATAGAATTCTGTATTTTATTCTGTAACTGAAGATGATCGAGGTTACATCGAAAATTTATAAAGAGAGTATGATGAAATTGAAAGCGTTTTTCGTTTTTATTGGCGTGACGCTATTGTACATTAGAGTCGGAATGGCTATTGCTATCCATCCTTCTACTGTTTTGGTAATCACAACTGAATTCTAGCAGCCCTCCACAGGAAACGTGCTAGTCATGATACCCGAAGATGAAATATGTGTAAGATCGTCTTGAATCCCCTGTTTCTTCAAACAAAACTGTTTAAGGGAATGTCTTAGGGACAACTGTCAAGCATGGAAAGGGCCATTTCCTTCCATCTGGGAGGTTTGGAAACAAAATTTTCTCGGTACGCTCAGCGCCAACTCATGGTGGTGCTCCGCTTAGATGGATGGCCCAAGTCGTGCCCCGGGTACAAAATTCCTGCATACGCGCCTGAAAACAACGTCTTTCTCTCGACCCTAGATTGTTCCTTGCTGGCTACTCCAACACATATAAAGAATGAACCCAAAATGTGTCTTACGGCCGAAGACGTCTGAGAACCTATTGCACGGATTAGAAGCTAATTCAGTGGCGGCGGAACCGGGAGGCTTTGGGGTCTCAGCCCCCCCAATGAAAAAAGTGAGGGGGTTAAAGGTCTGTTCAGCCCCCAATATTTTCCAAGTGCAGACATGAGATCCATATTTCAAGGCTGGGTATATGCAGCTTAGAACACTTAGAACACTCGGGAAGTGCCGTTTTCGGCCATCTGGAGGGTTTGTAAAACCAAAAATTTTCTTGTCAGCTCCGCGCCAACCGATGGCGGTGCTCCGCTCAGAAACATATATTACCATCTTTCATAGATTGATTTTTTCTCATTAACTGAGAAATTGCAGGCATGAGATCTATATTTCAAGGATGGGTACATGTAGCTTAGAACACTCGGGAAGTGCCGTTTCTGGCCATCTGGAGGGTTTGTAAATCCACAACTTTTCTTGTCCGCTCCGTGCCAACTGATGGTAGCGCTCCGCTCAGAAACATGTATTACCATTTTTCATAGATTGATTTTTTTTCAATAATTTGAGATATTGCAGACATGAGATCCATATTTCAAGGCTGGGTACATGCAGCTTTAAAAACTTGAGAAGTGCCGTTTCCGGCTATCTGGAAGGTTTGTAAAGCCAAAAATTTTCTTGTACGCTCCGCGCCAACAGATGGTGGCGCTCCGCTTAGATAGTCTTCCGGGCCTTCACCCCCCCCCCCAATATTTTTTCCGTTCCACCGCGCCTGAGCTCATTTGGCAGTTTGGACCCTTTGAAGACCAATTCTATTCTGGATGATAGGTGAATAGAACATCTCTATTATCGCTTATACCTTTTTGAGCACATTTATGCATCATTGAATTATTTGTAAAGGACAGCCATATGGTGACGTCACTGTCTGATGAGGGTAGGTATTCCTAACAGTGGTACTTAAGTTCTTCTTTTTACCCGTGTTTATACTGAAATGGTTTTACTCATGAATAGAGCACCTGATTTCGTGAATTGTGCAATGTTAGTAGGCTAATGTCAGCTAGATCGCTCCTTGGTTCACCCTGTAATGTACTATCGCCTATGTGCTTGTGATGGTGGAACCGGTGAGGGAAGGGGATTTTGATAGGTTTCAACTGATATTTCAATGTCAGGGTCGGGGCAATTGCCTTAAAGCAGGTATCCTGAGCAGCACAATTATCGCACAACTAGCACTGTGAACTTGGGTACATTTCAAAACGATTAGTGCGTCAAGTCCGAATGTGGAGAAAGGATGGCCATACGGCCAAGCAAGTTCCCAGAGATTTTTTGGGGGCGGATGGGGTATTTCACGAGTGTGTTTCCAATTAAGAGCGGCAGATATGTTAGGTAAGAGCGTCATTTGTTCTGAAGAATTCTCTTGTGGTGAGCCTTTTTCGGCTTACCCTTGTCTTCTAGCCTGTATACAGTCAATACCGTTTTTGTCACAGGTCACGTGATTTCATCTTATAGCCCTGGGTCGACACTGCTGGGGGCTTGAAAGTGCAAACTTCAAGGTACAAATACTTCGTAAATACTTGAAGTTAATGCAAACTTAACAGGCAGCATTATGAGTAATATTTATCACTGCACAAACTTGTAATGTTTGGCTTTACATGTACTGAGCGCCCCGTCAATAGGCCCATAGTATGGTAAGAAATTTTTTGTCAGTAATTCTTCCCATATTGCAGGAAAAGGCACTCCGAATGCCTCGTCGGCTGCATTTTGGCACGCTAATTGGGTGACCTTGTATGATTAGTTGTACACCATCCTAACAACATTTACTATGTGCACAGTGGGCAGCTCAAGTGTAAGCCCGCCCAGCCTTCTCTTTTGCACTGAGTATAGTTAGACCAGGGAGTTGCACCAGAGACAAAACTGCTTTTTCCAGCAGTAAAATAATTTATTTCAAAATAATTGGGTTAGAGCTCAGGTAAATACTGTAGGGATATATCACACAAGATCTTGTTCCTAATTCGGGGTCAAAACTACAAAATATGATTCACAACATAATTTTCGAAAAGTTTGTTATATGATTGATATTCAAGAGTGATTTGCCTAGTGGTTGTTTACTGTATGGTCGGGGTAAAGACTCCTTGTGGAAAATTAGATATACCTCTCACTAATAGAAGACAGAAAATGTGTGCTTACATTAAAGTTCCTGCGACGTGAAGAGAAATAATAATAAAAAAACTATGGTTGTAATGTTCGAAGAAGTCATACCATGTATTGTACTGTTCAGGCCTCGAATTAAGAATCGAGAAGGATAAGGCAATTCTTGAGGGGCACATAAAAATCGCCTTGGGTTTTTGTACAAAACGCAAGGCACCAGGGCAGTTTTGATCAGTGAAAGAGTGCACCAGAGCAACTAACGAAAATCAGTCGCGGTACCAAGGCATTTCCTAGTGTTTGCAAGGGTACTCGGCCGATGGTTTTGTTATGTGTATTTATAGGCCGGCTACGACCACAGCGGCGTGGCACTTTACGGAAATGTTTCTGTTCGAGTGAACTATCGACGTGAAAAGTTGCAGTCTTTGTAGTAATACCGTATGTAACAGCAAAATGATATTGCACGACAACTAGGAAATTCCATGGCTTACCAAGGGGCACCGACAGTGATTTCAAATGAGGGCAAGACAATTTACTGCCTTCGGTTGTCTCGATTTTTTTTTGGGGGGGGGGCATAACGGCAACTAGGGAGGACACCGACGGCAATCGCCGTCGGTACCGTCGGTTAGTTCGAGCCCTGGTGCCGTTTGCCCAACTCACTTTACTTTTACTTACGTAACATGTCTTTTAATGTCCCTTTCCACTTCCAAAATCAGCCTATATAGCTATGTTTGGCCCTATTATCAGCCAAAATGCCTATAAATTTTTAACCTGCATACATGGATTTATGACCTAGTCTAACCTACCTATTCTCAGAAAGGTGAAAACATGACGTCACAGAGGGTATCCAGTCTATTCCTTTATCCTTTTAAAACTACACACAGCTTGTTTTCATCCATATACATTAACCCCAGCCGAAAATGTGTTAAAATGTGTTGGGAGGAAGTATGCTTCCCCCATCCTCAATCCAAGGACGCAAAACCCCCTTATTCGTTTCTTTTCTAAAAATGTCAAAAATTTGCGATAATTTTACTTAAAATTTATCGAATAAGTTGTACCAAATTGCATATAAAAACCTAAAATTTTCAAAACTTTTCCAAAAGGAAAGGTGACACCCCTTCCGTTAGACCGGACAGAATTAACGTTCAGACCACAGTCTCAAATAGCTTTCTACGTCAGTGTTTTCATCTAACCAACTGGATTGATCAGGAAAATTAGCTGTTGGAAGCCCAGGCTTTGCCTAAAATTGATAGAGTGTGGACGCCTCGTTAGGAGTTCAGTTGTGTAACAAATCGTGCTCATAGGCTATTGACTGCAAAGTTATTAAGTAAAAATAAGTACACGACTCACTCTGTTCATCACTGCACACATTCAATTATTATCTATACAATTTTTTATTTATTACTGTCAAATTGAATATCATGCACGGCACACTGAAATTAGACCTGAAATTTAACAACCCCACAAATATGGAGTACACACGACTCTAGGAAATTTCTTGTCCTTAAGGCATCCTCCATTTTTCAATCAGTGTTGCCGGATATTTCATTCATACGCTTTTGTAAATTTTACAAGAAAATACTCTTTAGACTGTATTTAAATAAGGTCTTAAAACTGTGCTCCGTCTTTCTGCGGCCTTTCTTTTTTTAAAAAAAGGGGGGGTTGATGTTCAGGATCAACTTTATAAAATCTCAAAGAGGGCAACAGCGCGTTTACTTTAAAAATATAAAAGACAGCATTAAATCAAAATATGAAGATGCACAAAGAGTATAAGAGAGTAAAACAGTAACAAAGGTAAGTTTTAAAAGTAAAACAGTAAAAAACTGGGGCATGTTTTCAATTGGTTAACAGCAAATAGGTTGACTTTAAAAATAGCAAAACCTAAGTTGTTACTATTTCAGTATTTGATAATAGAATAGGACCCAACTGTTTACCTTATTTAAATGATACCTTTATCACGCCTTCACTCCTTGCTAAGATTTAGGTATTTAAATTGACTACAAATTAGATTGGAAAGATCAGAGTTCCCTTGTAAGTAACAAAGTAGTAAGAGCAAGCGGAGCCGTTAATCGACTTTAGTTAGTTAGTCAGGTGAAGTTTTACGGCTCAGTTTCTAACCGCCACGGCCTTTTTTCCAGTTGTGGCTCACTGGCTTGTTTTCCCTGCTCCATTGCTTATGCTGAGCACCAAGCACAATGGCAGAAGGTTCCATTTTTAAAGTCTTCTGTATGACCCAGCCAGGATTCGAACCCTAGACCTTCCGGCTTTAACACTTCTTGCTGAGAAATGCACTCCTCATCCTCTACCATTCCCTCATTCTTCCTCCCTAACTTATAACTCCCTTCCAGGCCAGTAGCCAAGAGGGGGCCAAAGCACCCCTGAAAAATTTTTCGCCCCCTTAGAGAAGTTTCAAGTTGCCATTGACTTAATACATTTTTTCACATTCGGCCCCCTGAAAAATTTTTGGCCCCCCTGAAAGCCATTTCGCCCCTTCTGTACCTTGTCTGGCTACGGGCCTAGTTACTTCGCTCAGCAACTTCCATAGGCTTCATAAGCATGCCGACAGAAATATCTGTAACGTGTTCTATCGGGCTCACACAGCAGTGCAGCTATATTCAAGAAGTTACTTATCCTCTTATTTTTTACCTTTACACTTACCAGTTAGGCATATTTTATCGATATAATCACGGTCTCCTTTCAACTTTAACCTTACGATAATCAGGCAGAAAATCAGTTGCACCCCCCCCCCCGTATCTAGAACCCGTGTTATAAGCAATCTCATGCATGGTGTTAATTTTCCCTTTCCTTAGCAACATTCAAAAGAAATATTGAAAATATTTGATCACATGTTACCGTAATCCATCTATTGTTATAGGCAAGTTTGTACCCTTAATTCTTTTGTTTTTTTTATTGGTGTCTTGTGTTTGTCTATGTTGTTTTCTACTTTTCCAAAGTCCCCCAACTCTCGACGTTACTCTCGCAGGAGTATATGCTTGTTTTTATGTTAGTTTCCTTATTTACAGGGACCGCAGAACCAATTTTTCAGTAGGCAGCTTATCATTGAAGCGGCCCAATATGTTCAAGAAAATAAAAGCCTATCATCTATCGTAAGGCGGCCCAAAATGTCCACGGCAGAAAAAGTGCGGGGGCTAAAGCCCCCGTAGCCCCCCCCCCCGGCTCCGCGGTCCCTGCTTTAGGGGAGGGCCAGACTTGAAAAGATTATACTTTTTCTGTTTCTTTATCTCCTTTGCTTAATAGGCTAGCTATGCTATAAATGGCAAAATAATTCTCTTCTTGTTGTGCTATGTTCTCTGTCACCTCTACAGCGGTCTATCTGCTTGTTAATTTTGATTTGGGTTTTTTTTTGTTGTTGCTTCATATTAATCAACTGAAGATATTAATAAAATAAAAAAGATTGCATAAAAATAAATAGCAAAAGAACAGTACGACAGCTGGAATGGTTGCCCTCGCTGGATATATAAACGGATGGTTAAAATTTACGGAATTTCAAGAAGCATTGCTTGGTGAAAGACTCGACGGGAAAAAAGGAAAATGCTGGGTGAATTTGTCATAATTTGTACAGCTACATAACTGCTATGTTAATCCACAGGTGTTACTGAAGTCAGGCATGCAAACAATGGCTTTGCATTCACATTTCCGAGATTTAACCAACTGGTTAAATTTTTCGGTGCAATGGGTGGCGCCAGATGATCGCGGACAGTAGACCACGGTCGGTGAAGTCCCCCCCCCGTCGAGAAATTTTCCAATTTCATCCGTGAGCGTTAGTTGGTACAATAAAGTTTGTAGTCTCCGACGGCGACTACTCGCCTCGACGATTAACCTGTTTTTGCTTTCAAGAGGGCATGTTATTCGACATTAAACACCAGATTGCGGCTCGCTCAGCGCGTTGTAGTATTATTTCAGTTTTTCCAGAATTCCATTACATATAACTATATATATATACATACATATATGCATACAGGGCCGTGATTGGGGTCATATGTATACGGGGTGTGAAGGTCCCAAATTTACGACTGGCTGGATGTTTTTTTCCAACTGAGCCGCAGCATGTAAAGTGCACTTTTTTCGCACCCCGCTTTTTTGTATACATCAGTGGAGATCCTTCCTTTGTCACTACATAAAGGTGCCGTCCTCTGGGAGGGGCGTCCCCTCCCCTTTTGAGAAATTTTTGCTAATTTAGGGTTGCTTAGGTGCAAAATGGTGCTATATTTTGTGACAGTTTTTGAGCTGCTCACATCAGGCGGGGCGGAACGGAAAAATTATTAGGGTTGGGGCTGGGTGCCAGGAAAACTATCTAAGCGGAACGCCACCATCTGTTGGCGCGGAGCTTACAAGAAAAGTTTTGGCTATACAAACCCTCCAGATGGCCGGAAACGGTACTTCCCGAGTGTTTTAAGCTGCATGTACCCAGCCTTGAAATATGGATCTCATGTCTGCAATATCTCAATTAATGAAAAAAATCATTCTATGAAAAATGTCTCTAAGCGGAGCACTACCATCGGTTGGCGCAGAGCAGACAAGAAAATTTTCGGCTTTGCAAACCCCTCAGATGGCCGGAAACGGCACTTCCCGAGTGTTCTAAGCTACCTGTACCGAGCCTTGAAATATACATCTCGTGTCTGCATTTTCTCAATTAATGAGAAAAAAAATCAGTGTATGAAAAATGGTAATAGGGGCCTATATGTTTCTAAGCGGAAAAGTGCCGTCCTGGAGAGGGTTCTAAGGGGAGGGGGTGTCCCACTCCCCTTTGAGAATTTTTTTAATTTAAGGTTGCTTATATGCGAAATGGTGCTATGTTTGGGACATTTTTTGAGCTGCTCATATATGGCTGGGAAAGTCCATACTTTAATGAACTCTAATTTTTGGTTAGGTGAAAGAAGAGAGTAAGTTGTCTTAAAGAAAACTACGTTGTCAACAAAACTCCTGAAGACCCCCACCCCCACCCGTTTTTTGGCTTCTTTACTGTCTTTTATTGCGACAATGTTTTTCGCAAAAATACGTGCGTGGAGTCAACAGAAATATTCTTAGACTATTACGAAAATTTTCTTTTCCTTCATTGTGCACTATAAAACGGTATCCAAGGCTGGCAGATACATGGAAGCTCTGGATCAATTATATAAAATGGGGCAAAGACATAATGCCTCTCACCTGTCATCCAAATGATAATATCGAGTATGACGTCAAGCAATTTACATCTATCGCATTTTTACTAATTTTGAACGAAAATCCATACGAATGGCTTCTAGCAACGGGGAATGGGCGGGGGGTAGAGAATAGGTGCAGGAAGACGGCATTAGACCTCCCTGATAGGTATAGCAAAAGCAATGAAGGACTAAAAAGCGCATTTCAGAATGCTTTTTGATCGTAAGTGTATAAACAATCACCATATATACCGATAATGGCTACACGCGAAGCGCTTGGTAATTTTTTTTTTTTGAAAAAATGTATAGCGTCAAATACGTACTTTCAATCTTCCACAGTATGCTACAAATTAGATTGAAAGATCCTATATTGATGCGAGGCCCTACAGACGTTTGGCTCAGTCGGAAAAATATGCTAGACTGAGTAATCAGAAATTCCAACTGGTATTTTAGATTTACCGACTACCGTCGCTACGAACTTTAGGGGGGGGGGGGTGAGACACCCCCGCACCCCCGGTCGCGACGGCCCTGTATACATTTATATACCAACCATTCTCATTCTTCAGTTTCCATATAT
>WURT03115431.1:0-11937 GCA_009936505.3 Holothuria glaberrima
TAGATATCTGGGTTTTTTTATGGGGTGTATTAAAGTTAAAGCCACTATGGAAGACTGGTGATATATTAAGGTGCTTTCGATTCTATGGTTGCTACTGTACAATGGGTAGAAGTGGGACTACAGTTAGTACTGTATGGACTACCTGATTTTGAGCAGGACAACCAAATTTTACAAACTAGCAGTCCTTCGGACAACCGTGGCTAATTCCTTAAAATCGAACACTGCACTGTATGCAGTAGGTGCATAAGTGACACTGCATGTTGCCTGACTTTAATTCATTTGGTTACTTTTGTATGCAGTTTACCTCTGTACTTCTCCTGTTCCCCCTTATGTGGATACTTTCTCAATAGAAATGTGATATAGGTGAAATGGGCATTTTCTGATTTGGAGTCCCTGATGAAATTTTCTCATACCAGGCTATCTGAACAGTACCATCATATTTTAATGGTCATTAGCAAGGTTGTTCTCAAGAGATCTAATTGCTTCCCCAATAGAAGTGACCAAAAAATGAGAAAGGAGAGAGAATTTTGTGATATATCAAAAACTGGAATATTTGGTGGATGTCACAAGTGTCACAACACTTCTCTACTCTATACAGAGTTGACAACATTTGTTAACTGAGGTCAGATGGCATCAAAACATTCATTGTGCCATCTTTTTTGAAAAATGATTAGTGGTCTACTGGTAAAATTTTGGAATGAATCCATTATCTGGATGCTACTTTGATGATTGTGCAAAATTTTCCCTTATATCAAAAGAATAATGACATGCATTGTGTAAACCACACATGACAATATAAGACTGCTGCAGGCCACCATGACCATGACAGCCAAGCTCTCAAAGCATATACCACCAAGCGTCACATTTGGCTTTGTTTTTGTTTCTTACCCATCCACTAACCTACCCATTTACCCACTACCCCTTCTTTGCTTTCCCATTTTGAAAGTCACAAACCCACAGTTTATCACATACCTGTAACTTCTTAATGAAACAACGTTGATTCCCCTGTCCCACATGGAAATAGATCGCTGCTAAGTCAGTAAAACTCAATATTCTTATTTTTCATTATTTTTTTTTCAGTGTATAAGTTATTTGGACACAGTTTTAGGGGCAGATCTGTGTGTCAAACTACGTGTGTTTCACTTATCCATGGACTTACTACTGTACGATTACCTATGTTACCACAAGAAAAATTCACTTTAACACCGGTAGTAAGTGGGTAAGCATGAAATATGAGCCTCAATGATAGGTACACATATTTGAGTATATCAGCTGTAGGGTCAAAGCTGAGTAAAGTGGGTTTTCATTCATAAGGAATCAGTGTCAGGGATTCTGCCAGAAACTCAAAAAAAGGGGGGGGGGGAGGATTTATTGCTGCTAAACCCCAAGTCCAAATTCAAATTAATACTGTCCCTGACCAAAGTTACAAGTTGGTTCAGGGAGACAAAAGCTTGCTTCAAGGCCCCTATAAGGTACAATTTGAAGGGTTTTAAAGGCCATTTATTTATGTAAGTTCAAACATTGCTGCAAAAGTGTCCTCTTCCTAAGTAAGAAACCAAAATATTGACAGTTTTTTTCATTTTTATGGGGAGGAAAAGGGGGAAGGGCAATTTTACCCTCCTTCTTCTGGCAAGAGGGGACAAATCCTCCCTTGACGGAAATCCTGAGCGTGAAATGAATCCAAATTTGAGCTAAAATGTTGCAATGTAAATTACTGCTGCTGGATACAGATAATCCACCAGTGGTGTGATGGGCAGAAAGTTGGGAGAGGGGGGGGGACTAACCTGTTTTTTTTTTATTTTTATTTTTTTATCTTAAAACAAGCAAGTAATTTTGATACCTATTGCATGCTACAAGGGAAGAAAAAGTTGTGGCTGTTTGAGATATTCGACACGGTAGATTATTGTAAAGATGAGAGAACAACACATCGCCTCACATTATGGGGAGATGTCATTACTCCAGATACGTCTCCTTCACTTTTTGCCGAGATGTTGTAACTTAATTAATTCATGTGCTATCTGGAGACCTACACATCAAAATCAAATGATAGCGTCACCAGAATGCGTAGATCTGTATTCCTTCATCTAAACCAAAAGAATTTTTCTCATACCTTTCTCTCAGTAGTCCCCAAGTTTCACCAAAGTTCATGAAGTAAATGGCTTCCTAAGTTTTGAATTTTAAATACATATTCATACACTAATTTAATTCAAGAATCTATGAAGAATAACTTGCTCCACTGCCAGTCTTAACAGTGATACAACCTACATATATGACAGTTACAAAAACATGTATACTTATTAAAAAGGACTTTGACTTAAATGACAGAAAAAGCACACTCGCAGATTTTAATGCAAATTCAGTTCTAATTTGTAAAGTCCAATTTGACACCAAACAAGCATTCCCTATATCTCATACCAGAAGGAGCCTACTGTAAAGATTGCTTCAAAATAGAACAATCACAGCTAAAAAAACATCTCTCCATCTTCCTATGATGCTAAAAAGAGGCCAGCATCCCACAACCATTGCCAGGAAGGAAATCTTGACTTGATAAACATTAACCAAATAATGAAATTACATAGAGTGAAAGAGCAGGGCAGAAGCTCCCCGGCAACTCAACAATGCCGCACAGTGAGAGGTCAATGGGGATTACGTCTGATGGTTATTGATTGCTGTTTTGTGTGCTGTCTGCGTTTGCCCTGGTTACCAACAATTAGAAACAGATCGGAGGAAAGACTTGGAGTTCAGCAGGCAGGCAGGCAACCAAGGAGAGTTTTAAAACAGGGAGAGCTAGGTCATTCAGTGGTATTTAACATGTACTGCTGTAGTTGTATGGATATATCATAGCTTGGCAAGGCAAGTGCTTAAAATGTGTATTACTGCAAGTCAGAGCTTACATTTGAGGATCTTTAGTTTGTCTCTTGTTAATAATAGAAATGGAACATTTTGAAAGGAAAAATTATTTTTGAAGTGATTATCAAAGAGGTAAGATCAATTTTTCTGGCCTTAAGTGAGAGGTTTATTATGTATGATGTAGGCCTGCACATGGTGTTGTAGTCTGTTTCTGGAGGTATACCTACCTGTCTATGGCATGCATGGAAATGTTGGGTCAACAAATATGTATGTGCAGTATGAATGAATCAATAAATTTGTTTTGTGATTAAAAAGGCAGTTGTAACTCAAAAGGTCATCTGGTAGTATAGGTACTGGTTAACTGTCACAACTTCAGAATCAAAATTTTTTGTAATGAACAAAGATCAACTACCAAAAGGAAATACATGTCAATTAGTATATGAGCTCATAAACTCCTAAACCACTAAAATGGTGGTGGAACCACTCCATAAACTATACTGTACAGTATCTGGGTTGGATCAAGATGCAGTTGCTGCTTACAATGTATTGTACAGCTTTAAAACCTCCTACATTTTTGCACAAAATGTATGCATCAGTGTTTGGATGATTTGAAGCTCTGTGTAATTGACAAACAAAATGAGTAGGTTTTGAAAGGAAAGAGTGATCTAGCTGGTAGGTAAGTACCTACTGTACATTCTCTAATAAACGCCCCGGGGCTGTTGCATTTTTGAAAAAGGGGGTGTTTATTTCAGGGTACATTTTAATTAAAAAAGTAACTTTTTGCTTAAGTTTACAATATTGTAAACTTAAGCAAAAAGTAGTCATTAACGAGGTACAAGTTATTTAGATGTAATGGTGAAGGATAACTTGCAGGGCACCTCTTATCCCACCTGCTTATACTTACAGTGTTTCTGTGTCCCCGCAACTGTTATTTTTAGTAAAAAATCAAAACACCTTTGACTTCTCTCTCAGCAAATGACCACTGAACAACTGTTTTGCCTTTCAAAACTTTACAGGAGGGGCATTTATTAGAGGGGGTAGCATTTATTAGAGAATATATGGTATGCCCTTTATGCATGAGGACGTATATCTCTGTGACCATCAAGGTCAGTCAATATATGCATTAAGCTATACTGTATGTTTGCAATAATACTGGACTTGAAGGAGTTGGAACTTAGAAGTTGGTGAAATTACAATTTATAGAATTCCCAGTCTTGATAAATGAATGAGGTGATCATTTTCAAGCTGGCCAGCTTTTTCTTTTTCTTGAAACCACCTACTGTAGAATGTGACTTTAAATATTTCTTAATTTATGTAGTTTTGAGTCAAGTTGCAATCACCTGGTAGTTTTAAATCAAATGGAAAAGAGGAGGGGGGTGGGTTGATTACCATGATAACGTGAAGAATTTTTCCCATCATCAGAGAGCTAGCTAGTGCCAACTTCTCCCCATAAGAATTATTTGTGGTATCATTTAGTATTTATCATATATGAACTTGAATACTGACAGCTGTATTAAAGGTCATGTGAAATGCCACCAAAAAGATCTGCTTCACTTGTCAGTTAAAGAATTAAGTCCTCCAATGAAAGATCTGTTGGAATTATGTCAATATCTTTTACCGTTCTCAAAATGTACATCTTCAAAGTTTGATGATTTCTGAACTAACTCATTCCTTATGCAAAAATAATGATGTGGAGTGTTGTTCAGTGTTAGGAATTCTTTTGTTAACCCTGTGTAAATTATCTCTTAATTACTGATCAGGTAGTTTTCAGTTCGGTGAGTGATATCAATATTTCTCAAGGACAAAATTTTAACTTTCATAATAAACCCCTCAGGTGATAAAAATGCTACCAGTGTCTTTGAAATTAAGGGTTGAAAAAACAAAGGCTAACGTTAGCCATATATAGTATGACCGTCTTTCGATGTCACATATATTTGCATATTTAGCTCATGTTTATTCATGATACAGGTGTGAAATAGAAATCACCCTGTAAAATGGTCAAAATTTGATGGATTTTAATGGGAGTTGCTGCTATTTTTTCAAAGCTTTTTACATCAAATATCCAACTATGCATATTTCATGTCACCAGACATTTAACTGTTGCTACATTAACTACAAACTGCAGCTTATCCACAGGTGGCAGATTTTGTCAGTTACTTTGGTCTGGGTGCTAGTCCCATGCACAGATTTCTTGTGCAGCATGCATGAGACAAAATGATGCAGTCATAAAACATTTTATTATTCACAGGAAATCATCACTGCAGGTACAACTACTATTATGAAATTCTGAGATCTGTTATTTTCTGGTGTACTAGGAGTACAACAGAACCTACCAGCATAAATAGTATAAACATTTCTTCCCTTTTTCAAATGTGGCAGGCTGTGTACATGCTCCTACGCATACGTACGTAACTTACAAAATGAAATTTTATAGAGTGTCAATTGCGGGTTTATGGTCTGTACTATTGTCATGCTTGCACCTGTGTCTGGTTTTGCATATGGTCAAGTTTGATGCCGTGTGGTGAATACTATTACTGCTGTAAAGGGCAACATTGAAGTTTGCAGCTCTATTTAAGATTTCTTTAAAAAGTAATGGAAGCAAGTACTTTACTAAGCTCCGTAGGTTTGAAGTTAAACTACGGACTTCATTCGACGGCAAGGACAGAAATTTATCTGGTAACGTAAAATTTTTACTGCATATTACAGGTAGATAGAATTTCACCAGTGCCTTGTATTTTATGTACAGAACATAGTACTTGTATAATATGTGTACATGTCACTTAGCTGTAGGAATATAATGGGCTTCAAAGGACAGCTAGGTCATACCGTAGACTACTAATGAAGTGTTTTACTGTATGGCCAGTGGGCTGAAGCCTTCAACTACTTTATAGGGCAGTCCCCATAAGGAGTGGTGTATAGGCTAAACATGGGTATTCATATTTAATTCATAAGGTGGATTGGGAAAAGAAATACAGGCCTTATTGGCAGAGGAACAAAGACTTTTGAGCTAAAGCATAGGAGGAGGGTGTTTTTTGTTCAAAAAATGTGAGGTCAACTTGTGAGTGGTGAGTTTGGGAGTGTATTTGTGGAATAAATTACCCATGGCAACAAAAGTTATCTTGTGGAATTGAGAGTTATTTGGTACCACAGTTGTGGAAACACTTTTGGATGTGTATATACCTAAAAGAAAAGAAAGCAACGTAGAGTGCCTTAAGAATTATATATCATCTCAATAATCAATTGCCCAGATAAAGTGCGTGACAAAAGCAGTGTTTGGTTCTGTTTGAGTGACTATATGAATGACACCCATATATTTTGCTTCTCAGTACCTAATATTTAGTTGTATTTTGAAATAAAATGATCATTTTATGTATCAAAATCAATTTATAATTAGTAATTACCACAAAATGGTTATCGTAATTGCCCACTTTTATTCCATGTTCATCTGGAACCAAAAATACGGAAAACAACAGTTCCTTGTTTTATCAAATTGACATATCATTGGTGGCAGTATCGCCCTGCACAGCGCAACTAAACTTGTGGATAAGCAGTACATGTATACTGTAGTACAGTACATACCTATATCTTTGGTGCTGTTTCATGAAGTTTATGCACCTTTAAGCCTTGGCACTTGAATACCATTTGACAGACCTACACTATATAACTTCAAAACATGTTAGGATGGTACTCGATCTTGTTGGTTATTTTTTGAACTTTAAGCCTTGCTGATTTGAACTGGAAGTTCGGCCAGAAGCATAATACATTGCAAGAAGACACTTCACTCTAATGTGTGCATGGGCTTGTGCCTAGAAGCAGGTTCTAAGTCACTATTTGGTCGTTCATGTCTGCTGATACTTACTGCACCGTTTTTCCATCTGAACTACAGCTTTCAAAACAAATTTGATCTGTTAAGACATAGCAGAGAGTATGCAGAGATTGTTTTATCTTTCACATGATGATAAATATTAAGTGGCCTAAAACACAGCAGCTCCAACTAGATGATTCTAGACTCTAAGCTTTTTTGGTTTGCTGAATTCAATAACTGCACTAATAAAAAGCTGAAATTATGTACATAAAGGAAGGAAAATTAAGCATGCAGTGAAAGCTGTGTACCACAAAGAATGCATGCTTCCATTACAGTAAATTCAGGCCTTGAAAGGGCAGTTGGTTTAGGATGCTATTGCCCCCATAAACATGTGAAATGCCTACAAGGCTTTTGAATAACAACTTCACGTCGATGGATAACTAACTTAACAATTTAGACCAAATATGGTTGAAAGCCAGTTCAGATGGGGAAATGGTACATTGCTCTTGGATGAGAAACCACCTTACTTTGACCCGGCTGCAGATGGAACCCCAAATCTCTGGGTTGAAAGCTCCATTACTTTAAATGCCACAGCCTTTATCCACTCGGCCACAGCACTGGAAGAATTGCAGTAGCAAAATTGCATGTGATACAAAATTTACTGCCAAAAAGTGCATATGCTATAACTCTACTGTCTCTGGACAAATGTTACAAGTAGCGTAGAACTGAAAAAAAGGAAAGAAAGGCAAGTTGACTGAATTTTGTGAAAGAAGACAATTACAAACAACTTATTCCGGTGGTGTAATAGCGTGTCAATGATTTATGACTTTATAATCCAAAAATTTGGTCATATTAATTCTACAAAGTTGATCGTTGTCCTGGCAGCCTGGGGTCAAATGACAGCTCTGCTATTCACTACAGTAGTAGAGAACAGTGATACCACATGTGACATGAATGCACAAGATATGCAGTTACTGTATGCAGACAGTTGAGATAGGTGTGAATTCATTATATATTACCATATCCACTTGTACAGTACCATGTAAAAATTTTATTTTGAGCCTGTCATTCATACTTTCAGTAAACCCAGCCTACCACACAGTAGGACCTGTATTGAGGCACTTTCTAGTACTGAACTTGCCTCCCCCCCTCCAAAAAAAAAGGGGGTAATTTGTATAATTTGTATCGTCATCAGGTATGGCAAATATTCTCTCCATTATGCACGGTACATTATTCACATTACTTCATTTATTAATGCAGTAGATGAACAACCTACGGCCTATGTTTTCATCATTTTTCTGCTTGATTTTGGGTAATTTCATCTCTTGCTTAAAGCATGTTGTATATACTTTCTGCAAGGCCTTTAGTGAACTATACTTTACACTTTCTCTTTGCCAAAGGTATATGTCACTCTCTAGTGCAGGTACAGTACAGTATACCACTAAACCAGCAATTGATTAGCTTGAAGCCATGTTTGCTTGTCAGGAAAAGTTCCATATGGCACTTGTGATTTCCCATAGGTGTTATAGATGTTTTTATAATAAACTGAATGTTTGAGGTAGGCTTCAAAATTCAGTAGGCTGCATGTGGGTGTTTAAAAACAGAGACTACAGAACATTTGTCCATGGCTAGTATGCTTGCTCATCTTTGATCTAGTTAGTTGAGCTCACAAAAAAAATGTATTTGTGGCCCTTCTTTTAATATGTGCAAGTATTACGGCCCCTTCCCCCTTCCCCTCCCACCTCAATCCTCACTACAGTCCATGCTAGTTGCTGTGCAGATCATCTACAGCTTTACTAAAGAGAGCACAGGAAAAAGTGCATCATTCTTGAATACCCATATTTGTATATTTCAGTAATTCTGTGCAATTACAAAGTGGCAAAGAGGTATTACAAGTAATACCTTTACTAGAGGGTGCTTTATACATTCTCCTGCCTCTTCTCATCTATTTTTGGAAATGCCCTGGCCTGGTCAAAAGTAAGTCAGTCAAAACTTTCTTTTCATGAAGACTGTAGAAAATTGCAGTCCAGTACAGCATTTACATGCATGCAGTACAGTATTTACATGCATGCAATGTCATGGAGAACTACAGTGAATACTATTGGCAATTGCTGCATACATTTGATGCCTTCATCTATTTCTGTCTCTGAATACTTGTTTGTTTGTTCAATGTATTGATCCATTGATTTCTTCACATGTCTTGCCAAGGGCCACTTCAAAATCTCCAATCTGAACATAATATCTTGCAAAGAATTGCCGTCTGCAACACAGTATAGTCTCCTATTGGACAACATTTGGCAGTTTCCAAACCTTGCTTTTCAGTACTTCGAACGCCAAGGGGAAAAACAAGTGAGGGAAGAAATCATGAATGCATATGATTATAGGTTAGCATTTGATGAGGTTCACATCTTGCAAGTGAACATAGAATTTCCCAGATTTGATTGTTTAACATTGTATTGTTAGTGTTTGCAATGTTTGAGGATCCTTGTAAATGTTGATCAGTTTCGTCAAGAATGTTTTCTTCTCGTGGCAGGCAGTTGGCAACATAAGATACTGCATCCTTCACTAAGTAATATCTTCTACGGAATAGGAAAATTTTATGAGCAAGTTTTACTAGTTGTATGTTGACACAATTGAAATTTTCAAGAGGTTTTTACTGAGTTTTCCTGTTTTAAAGAATAATACTGCAGACATTCAATTAAATTGAACTGACTCGATCATTTCATTTCCACCCTGCAAATATTTCTTGTGGCTTCCATGCAGAATATTAATAAAAGCAGTTTCCTTTTGTGAGCAATGTGCATCAATCAATGTCTGTGCTACTATTGTTTAGTGCTGCATTCACAGAGAATTATGGGGAAATGTCAGGTTTGAGAGGTACATATGTCTCTACTTCATAGAATTCATCAGTTTTAATATTGTAAGGCTTTGAAATTCAATATTGAAGTGTTGTTCCACACTAAGCATATTTGAGGTTCCACATTTGTTGTTCAAGCTAAAAAATGTTAAAATTTACCATAGTTTTAATGTAAAAAAAATCAATTAAACTATCCAAATTTTAATATATTGGACTTACTCTCATAGAGCTTATGGAATGCCCCACCACCTTATGTTATGTCCCCCCTCCCCTTCCCTGGTATCTGTACTTGGATGCTACTTATACTGAAACAGCTGTGCATGACTCTTTGTAATGAAAATCTGATTATGTAAGGTTTTCAATTTGGCAATTGATTTTAAGTTTTTCAAGGTCTAAAAATTATTTCAATTGATATTGATCTAGACATTGCATGTTACCTTGTACTGTAAGCACATTTCAGTAAGCTCTATACTCTATTTTTTTCTTATGTGTAATTACACAGAAGAAGGTTTAAAACATCAAACTGTAATCTGTTGACCTTGAGTTTTTGAATGGCCTATACTGTACATTTTATGGGTTATAGCGGAAGACATGCCTTTTGAAAACTTATGAAGTCAATTTTGTCCTTCAAAGAACAGTTTCTGTAATGTTTGTTACTAAGGTTAGTGGTTGTACTCAGCATTTAGAATGAGACTGGTATTTAACAAAGGTATAGATTCTTAATGTTTCATATCTTGAAGGTATTTATGATTCTGCCTAGTGGAGGATGCAAGAAAATTTATGAAGTCCTCTTACTTTTTCAGTTAATAATTGTACGCAATATCCATCACTACGTTGCCTATTGCCATACCTGCAACTGCTGTGTCAGTCTGTCAGGCCCCCTCACATAGTTACTTGCTCTGTCTTAATTTAATCTCCTCAACAAACATATCCGAGAGCTAGTACAAATTGGACAAATACTATGAAATGAGTGTTAATTTTATCAATCGTAGAGAGACAGTAGAGGATTTGCCATCTTAGTTATCAAGTCTTATGTAAATGCAGTAGAATCAGAAAATCCCACAAAACATCCATATGAACAATTACATGCCCTTCAAAACATGTACAACTTTGCAGTAACTAGCAAAAGTTTACATTGTGGAGAACTGAAATGTGGATAGGAAGTATTAATGCTTTTTGATTCTTTAGCCATTGCAAGATTTTTGGATTTAGGCTACTGGCTTTCAAAAGTCGTGAAATTTACATAGAACAAAAAGAAACAAAATAACTTTCTTTCTACCCCCCCCCCCCCCCAAAAAAAACCCAAAGAGACAAACACCAAAAACAATTTAAAAACTTGTAGAATTTCTTGCTTCAATCTCAAAGTTTTGAGAAAAAGATGTAGAATTGCTCACGCCTAAAATGTACATGCAAAAATTTTCAAAGCAAAATACACCCCAAATTTCACTTTGTAAAGCCATTCCAGTGATGCAGTCAGTCGCATCTACTGTATTGCAATGCAAATTGTACAAGATTTTAGTACAGTCAGGTGTGTAAACTGAAATATTAGTCTGGTTTGTGGAAGACATAGCAATGTTTTGAAGCTCTTGTTTTTCTGTTGAGATGCAAGAACCCTGCCTAGAGCCTTGCCAGACAGGAAAATATATCCTTTATATTCAATTGAAATTATTCTCACAGTCCCTGTATCTCTCCAGATTGGATGTAATGATATCAAAACTACCACTCTGAATATTTTAATATTCAACACTTAAAGATTCATCGCTGTTGTTTATTTGCCTTGCAAAATACAAACTTATCTTCCAAAAAGCCATCTTGTTGATCAAAGGGCCTCTTGGAAGCTATTTACAATCACCACACAGCTTTATAAAGTACTCCAGATGCTATATGAGGCATAGATACCAAGTAATGCTATTGATTCAGGGCAGTTGTAAGGTGACTGGTTAGAGATCTGATTCTTGATATAATTTATCATGGGATGGTGGACTTGGCACTGCATAGGGAAATTCTTCTAAAACGAACATTCTCTATAGGTACAGGCTAGTTGATGGCTTGACACCTTGAGGACTGTAATATAATCCTCTTCATGGGACAGTTCGAGTATCTGTTGGCAGTGAAAGTTGTATCTGAAAGACTATAGACCGTTGAACTTAAATATAGTTATACTACACCTGGGTGTGAACATTTGCTCATTGCAGTTTCTTTTAGAGAAATTGTTGGATCGTTGAACTGAAAACCAATGAGGACTGATTGTCACCCCCTTTCAGCTATTATTAATATATGTGTACAGATTATTTATATGTATTTTTCATACTGTCTGTAATTAACATGTGGCAAAGTTGTTAGCTACGTATAAGGTAGCACACCACCAATTATTCCTCCATTGACTTACACACTAATTTGGGTCCATTTCGTGGCCCCTGGACCC
>WURT03115442.1:0-11937 GCA_009936505.3 Holothuria glaberrima
ATATATATAAGGTTGGTGTATACTGCTTTGTTTGCTTTCTGTCTACACCACTGTAAGCCAGACAGTGTAAGCAGGTAAGCCAGCACCTGCTTTCTTTATCATAACATGTTTAATCCAAAATGTATCGTTTCGTGACCGCCGAAAAGTGAGGGCTCCAAATTTTAGAAAGTAAATTAATCTCTTAAATTAATTTTTTCACAAGTATAATTCTGGAACTTTTTTAGCAATACCACTTTAATCCACCTAAAGATAGATTCGCATGACGGCTTCAAAGAGTTCATGTATTTTTTACAACGACAATGAATTGAAGAGTGTTGTGATGTAATAGAGAAGTTTTTCGTTTCACATTCGAACGAATAGATGATATAACTAAGAGTTCGGTCACCCTACTTTTTATTAGTTTTTTCTTCAGTTTTTGTTAATAATTTTGTCTTCTTTTTGGTTTCTTATCTTTATGTAATAATTCATATCAAAAGTGGACCTGCTGGGGGGGGGGCACATATATGCTCGATCCCCACGTGGAATTGGGGTGTGTGAAAAGAAGGCCAGACACACGTGACAACAAAACGTACCATTTACTGAATATATACTCCTAGGGTTTGACACGCCGACTGAATGCTGCTCGAGCCTTTCAGTTTCGACAACAATCCAAGAAACATTTTTCTAACTATACCCATACATTTATCTCTACGACTTCTCTTCACTAGTTTCGCTCTCTGGATTCGTCGGTGTGAATAATATGCACTCTGGTTTCGGTCACGCGTCACTCTATCGCAAAGTCAAGAAAATTTTCATATCGAAGGTATACGAGAGGGTAGTCGAACTCAGTTCAAATCAGTAACTCGAATCAGTTGCATCAACTATCCTTGATCAAAACTTTATGCATTCATTCTTCTCTTTACTTTACTTTTACAAATGCTTGGATGAAAATTCATCTCCGTCAATTCTGTTGTAATCAGACCATTTTATACTATTCAACTCCTACAAAGACTGGAAGTATTGTTTATCCATAGCTGGCTCTATTTCTCAGTAGACTGACGTTCATTAGTAGCTTTGCTATCTGAACTAGGTCACGACAGTCTTACCGCGAGACTCAATAAATAATGTTTATCAAACTCAATCCGTTTATTTATCACAAACACTTCATAGTGACCTCACAATGAAGAAATATCTAAATAATTTTTGTAAAGAGGTCATGCTTCTTCTCTCGTTCGTATATGGGCTAATTGGCAACTCGTTCTTTGAAGTTTTGACGTATTAAATGTCACTAAGGCTTGCACCGTCATTTTACGTTAATACGGAATAGTGTTAGCTAAATGTATGCACCGTTCCTTTTAGGCGTAAGCCATTTTCTTGAAACTTTCTCTGCAACAGAGACAATTCTGCAGAATTTTGTCCAATCTACGAGAATCTTGTACAACGCAAGAAGAATTTTATGTACCTGGAAGGCGGTATAGATTCACCAAGACTACTTTTGTATGGTACATCCCAGAAAGTAGTATAAATCTTTTCCGTTAAAAAGAATTTACAGCATTTTGTTCAGTTTTATGGAGTACACATGGTGCATCATATAAAAATATTAGTAAGTTATCCGATTACACTGAAGAATCAGCATGAATTTATGATTTATTTTAGTAATTATTTTCATGCTAATCAAAAAAGGTGAATGAACGTTAAAATACAGCATATCATCTCTGTAGCGTGTATATTATATTATAGATGCGTATGAGCCTGTCAAGCTGTGAAGGTTGCACATCGTTCATTACGCGGGCATCACTCAAATGATCACTCAAATTGCGGAAGGGGGGGGGGGACTGTATCGAGCAAAACAGCAAAAACAATTGCCTCAGTTGAGAAGTACTGTAAAGGGATTCTAGTGTCAAGTTCTCCTCCAATAAATTCGGAAACGAATCTTCATTATAACTTTTTGCGTAATTGAATTATTCCAAACTACGAAATAAGATTAGTCAGAGTGACCTTTAGACACTTGGTACCTTCCTATTGGCGCTCATTAATATATCTCCTTTTGAACTTTCCAGTGATCTTTGGGATATGAAATGAGATGCCCTTTCTTGCATGGGAAACTTCCACATAACCTTCAATTTTTTTTAGTACGAGAACTTCTTTCGGTGCACATTTTAACAAGTTAAAAAGCTTTGGCAAACCACGCATCATTTTAAATTAGAAATTCAATATATTGATAAATTGTATCGTGACCGGTTGCGCGTCATCGCACTTGTGTTACAGTCCATACAGAGATACTGAATAATGGACCATTCCTGTGGGAACCCAAAAATTGTAATCATCGGTTCCTTGTTTGATCTTTGTCCTAAAGGATTGCAATCTTGGGGTTAATAAATATTCTTCTTGCCTTGATTCAATAGAGGGATCGCTGTATCTGTCGTAAAGAAACGGTTTCAATTTATCGCCGTGATAATAAAAAACATCTGTCTGAATGTTTTCTACCCAAATATCAATTCAGCTCATTGACATGTGGGATGACTTTGAAAAAACGGAGAGATAATAACATCCTCGTGAACAATTCTTGTCTGTGACTACACTATCTCGGATTTAATGAATGGTGAAGTCCCTAAAAATCGTCCCCTTCTTGTTTTTAAAAGAACGATTTAGGAGCAAAAATCAGCTTGACAAGTTAAAGGGGTGTTTGATCTCCTCATTCTTATGAATATTGCATTTGATCCTCAGATATGGATCTCAATAGAAAAGTTGCCACATTTTCAGCACAGAGTGAACTTGAATCTATTACGCGACGTTACAAGATATCATTAATGATCACTGCCTTTGTATTTCTGAAAATTTTACAACCAATGTTCTCCTCCGTAATCTTATATTTTTTTTATGGTAAATGCATGGGAAGTTTGAGAATTTTATAAAGTTACATTCCCCTTGGTAAACCTAAATCATATTCTGTCATAGCTTTATGCCCAGAACCTTATCTAATTCATGGGTAAACAATAGATTGAAATCAAACAAAACAAAACAAAGCATTACAAGCTGATGTCATCAAAGCTGCTTGCTTTAAGTTCACTACAGGTAAAAAACAAAATGCCCCCACTTACTACTACGGTACCTAACTAGTACCTCGAGAACCTCACAGAAACATTGAAAATCTAACCCAAATTTAGCTTTCGTTCCTTTTTCACAATGAAACAATTTATTTAATACACCCTTTCTTCAATATTTGTAACACTTAGACCCTGAAGGGGTTATCTGAAGACACAAAACGAAGTTAGCAGAGATAAGCAGAAACCTGCAGTGCTTATTTAACCTAAAACTACCCGTCGGAATGCCTTTTTTTAACATTTCAACTCAAATTTGAAATTTTTCAATGTTTAGGTAATTCGTAGAGAGACTGAACTGGAAGACTGCTCTGGAATAAAAGACCCGTTATTCTTTGACGTGACCTGGGATCGAATCCAGAACATCTCGGTTGCTAACTTCATGGCCTAAATGGGAAGATACTTTCATCCAAGTTGGCTAAAAAGCTTTGAAGATTCACCATGAATGAGCCATGACGATTTAGCTTCCCTTAGTAATGATCAGCTTCTTAGTTTTGCCAAAGGTTATCGCTGGAAACTTTTCAAACTGAGCATATAGATGCATTAGGCTACGTTGAGAGGTGAGACAAATATTTGTTGAGAGCAAAAGTCAGCTGACGTCACCAGAGGTCAACATGGTTACATTATATTTCACTAGATAGCAAGCACGGATAGTTTTATACTTGACATGTGGATGCATTATATCGAAAAGAAAATGCATTTCTTTTTCGTGGCGTTCAAGACTGAATGGAGGTCATAAGAGGTTAATCGTTGACCTCTTTATAAGGGTGGAGGTTGGAGGGTGGAGTTGGCTTGGTGGTTGAGTGTACTGCCTTGCACACTAGAGGTATAGGGTCGTTAATGAGCCAATTGACTTCCTGACCCTCAAACGTTAAACTTAAACTTATTAACATGATTTTCAAGGTCGGTGTCATAGACATATTTCATACTTGGTTCATGTGTTGATGGCGCCACATCGATCATAATTGTGGTCAGTCCATGACAGGTTACTACGTGTGGAGCTACTTCAAGTAAAAAGCTAACAGCTGGTGCAATGACGTCATCAACTTCCCCAATGCATTTTTGCGTTCCGGTTATTTACGGCAATCACATACCAGTTTGCCTGAAACCTTGTACATCTGTAACTGTTCCTTAGCTACCCTCAAACACCTTGAATAGTTGGACTATAAAAGGTCAGAACAAAACTTATCGAAACCTTTTGTTACATTGATGGTTAACGGAATAGTGCCTCTGTTCGGAAATTTAAAAATGGTACCCTAGTTTCCCTGGTGAATACCACATTCGTAGCTACGTGCCGTTCCTTTGGTAACCGTGACGTCCGTTAGAATGTTCTTATGTGTGGCGGACACACGCCCTACAGATTACAATTTGCATGGAAGCACTACATCATGCTATTTATCAGTGTAAAACATGCATCACGGGTAAAAACAATGCCGAGATAAATAGCATTCGAGGGTCGGAGAATTGATCCCTAAGACAGGCCACGTTGGGGTATGACTTTTAATTAATAACTTCACTTGAAAAAGTTTGACATGAAGGTACCTTACAAGAAGACGCAAAGCCCAGGCTTTCGGCTTCTTACAGATAAATGAAAGCTTGTCTGACAGTGCGGTAACGAATTGGCCGTCTAGGTTGGAATTTATTTTACTTTACTTAAAGTGAAATGTTGCATTTAAAATTCATCAATATGGCATACAAAGAAAATACCTTAAATCATTATTAAACCATTCCGTCTCGCCAATAAACTCCAGCAATATCCCCTCAAAACATTATGCTTCACAATAGTAACAAATGTTGCATCATTTGAATATCTGAGAGTTTCGGTGAACAAATTACTTGCGTGCAACAAATAATCGAATTACTTCCTGTGAGAGCCCTATTTCTTGGAAAGAAAACTACCGTACTGCCTTATTTTGAATTGTCTATCATTCTTTATCCACTAACATTGGTTTAAAAAACATGAAACTTTTCTGTAAACCAAACGCAATATTTTAATACCTCTTCGACGTACAAAACTTAATATTTCTCTTCCCCAGTCTTTGTCAAACACATCATCAAACTATGAGAAATTATTCAAATCTTTTACATTAACTGTCCATTTTAAAGGTATCATTGCCTGAAGTACCATGGGAGCTCGTTGTCTCTTTTTGTATTCGAAAGTCAGTGTCTAAAGACAAAAGCAGTGACTGACAAGTTATTCCCATCTAGTGGCACATGTTAGATGGAAAAAAAATTGTATATCACTTTCGTGAGAGAAGGTGTCCGATGAAAAAGGTTGACTTTATAAAATTGTTGCTTTTCAGGCCAACAGCTGTAGTTTTATCACGTATAGCCGTCATTCATCTTCGGTTTTAAACTCTTTGCAGCTGACACTATATCACTAACGAAATCGATCAGCTACTGATATTCTGACCTGTCAACTTAAAATGTACGTGATATAGCAGTCACGATGTGGATACAGAACGAAACCTATTGGTTGAAATAGTGGGGCGTCACTTCCGTCTGCGGACACACTCCCTGAGATAGGAACATTCTTCTTGCCAAACGTCGAATCATCTTGCACGTTCAACATATTGGTTTATCGGCAAAAAGCGTAGGCCTAAAGCAGTGGCGTACGCAGGGGGACACTGGGCCATGCCCGCCCCTCACGGATGTAATTTTTTTTTTAGATCCTAAAAATACGAAATTTTCAAAAAAAGTTTCACTTCAAAAGGTAGCTTATGTGGCACCAGATTGCATCTAAGGATGCTCAATTTTTCAAAAATTTTCAAAGGGGAGGGGTTGTCTCCCCCATGTCCCCCTCACTGATACCATTTTTTTAGATCCTTAAAATACTCAAATTTTGTGACACCCCCTCCCCTTAGACCCCTATCCCAGGCCGACGATCACACAACATTCTGCATGCCCCCCTTGAGAGAAATCCTGCGTACGCCACTGGCCTACAGTTCTCCGTGTAGTGATTGTTATGCCAAAAAAGATGATAGAAGACCATCCCTGTGATTGGGTGTCTTGTACCTAAGGGTTTTTATTTCAAATTTCCCATTTGTGAGCAATATTTTAGCCTAATGAGATATAAAAAAACGTTAACAAACCTAGACTAGGTAAGTTCTGCTTAGGCCTAGCGTTAACACATCCATCATTAGTTACCTAGGCTAGTTTCGCCTACCCTAATATGCTAATTGCCTTTTACCGCACTCGGGTCAACTGGCCGTGTCGAGCTGTACTACAAGTGAACGTGACACAGTAAAGTAGGCTAGGAAAGGTAGAAAGCACGAATACATTCATACTTAGCCAGCTGGATTGTGGATACGTAATGGCTAGTAATTGTAGCCTTTTGTTTTGGAAGAGGGCAAAGGTTATCTGTGGTTACCAGAAGGTGAAACTACGAAAATCTCAAAATCATGATTGTAAATACGTTATCTCAAGATAGGAATGAATATATTTCACACCTGGCATATAGATGTATCATATTGAGAAAAAGAATCCCACTGTTTTTGATGGGGTTCAGAGATCATTTTGAGGTCTCCAGAGGCCACAAACTGAAACCTTGCCAACATGATAGTTCAAGACAGGAATGATGGACATTTTTCATACTTAGTATACAGCTTTTTCATTTTCCGAGAACGGTCTGCATTGTTTTTGAAGGAGATGAAACGTCATCATAAGAGATGAAACTAGGGAAAACTTGAACACCGCTTAAACACTTTATCACAAGATAGCAATGATGGATACTTTCGTACTGGTTTCAGAGATTTGAAATATTGCAAGAATGTTCCCATTGTTTTGAAAGGGGGTCAGAGGTCATTGAAGTCATCAGAGATGAAAACTGAAAAATTGTAAATATGATATTTCAAGATAGAACCGATGGATATTTTTCGGACTTGGCATATAAATTTGTCCTTTTGGTAGAGGCCCAAGATCATCTGAGGTCACCAGACATCAAAGTACCACAACCTGCTCAAAAACACGATATCTCAAGAACAGACAGTAGGCCATAGCCTTCCTCCATATTATGTCGTTTTGTGACCAACGTAAGGAGAGGGATAAACGTTTTTACCATTCCAAGGATAAAATTATAACGAACATAGTAAAGGTCTAACTCTCCGCCAAGATAACTCTGGTAAATTCATAAGCAAACTCCAATTTTATTTACCAAACGATGGAATTGTGTAAAGCATGGGGTCATTATCCTATCATTAACAACAGCTTACAATAAAGGTGTATGTCGATGGTGTAGTTTAACTGCTGAGTCTGCATTGCCACTGCCCAGGTTCGGAAATTAAAAAACTACTATTTCCTTGGAAGATTCTTATATATTTCACCACCAATGAGAGTATTTTCGTCCACTGAAACCTGTCTCACTCGCCTTCAAATACTTTGGCTGCGATGCCGAGGATGCGAATTAAAACTATAGCTTGGCACACAAGGTAACAGGATATACAAACAAACCTCTGGGTTATGGAAACGATGGCGAGCACAAAATTTAGAAATTTATTACAGAAAATTTGAAGATTTGGAGTTTGGTGGAAAAATTTGACTTTTATCGAAGGAAATTTGAAAAACTTGGGTTTTTATTGAAGACTCTATCCTCCATGGGAGCAAAGTCAGGTAAACCATCGGGACTACATGCTTTATCGCATCAGTAACTCTTGTCGAAAAAGAAAATTTCCTGGGCAAGGGGCAAGCCTTCCTCTTCTGAGAGGAGATTGGGGCATTTTACCCTTCCCTCAGCTGGTGCCACCCTGTCTAAAAATTCTTGATTGCGTTGCATGAGGTCAATATTCTGATTAGCGCTGAGTTAGCTCGAATCATCAAAAAACCACTGTCTAACAAAAAGGTGACCAGTCACCTTGAATCCTTTATACTTAAATTTCTATGTTAAAATCATCAGCCAAAAGCTGGAATTTTTTAAAAAAAATTACCACTTGAGTAATATTAAAGATCAAAACTGTTTATAAATCAACCGTAAATTTTTACATCGGTTTCTTCGTTATGATGCAGGAACGGATCCAAAGGAAGAAATTTTCGGCTACCCCACCCCCTTCTCGTCACTACTTCCTTTTTTGCACTACAAAGTTTGCGTATACTACTTTTGATTGCTAAATGCCAGAAAATACCAAATATTCGTTTCTAATTTATATTTTCCATCAAAATCCCACTCCGACCACCAATGAGGTTTAGTACGTTTGACGCTCGTAGATTCAAACCTCGCCCTCAAGAAATCCCCCCTCTCTCCATACACACACTTTTTTAAATCGTGGACGGACCCCGAGTGATAGGTCCGCCGTTTTTAATTCACCGAGGGATCGACAAATAAATTTCAAAGGCTGTTAACCTTCCTTCCGAGTACGCTAGAGAAGTTCAGATATTGACATTACACAATTTCAGAACACCACAATGCATCAATTACAGTGGGTTTAATAAGGTGGTCTCATTTGAATTCAGTAAAAATAGTTGCATGTATACCACAAAGACTGTCACACCTACCACTTGCTAAGATATGACTGCGACGTGTGACACTAGGCAGTCCTCTGGGGCTATTTTTCACAGATTTGAGGCGGCCTCGCCGTCTTAGCACGAACTAAACGTAGTAACGTTGATGTTTTTACACCTCTGTTCAAGTTTGTATAATGTCGCCGCATTCGTGTCTTTAAAAGCTTAATAAAAGCCATAGGCAGCATAATGGCGAAATTATCGATTGAACAGACCTCATTACCCTTCCAAGTGTCTCATGAATATTTAAAAGTTTACTGATTGTGAAAAAGAAAGCCACTTTTGGTTTGAAAGCAAGAGTCTGAATTCTACCTAGAAACATTTGGCACAGCAGGGCAGTTTGGTTATCTTCGGGTACGAGTCGGAGGAAAAAGCCCTTCAACTTTTCTCTTATTTCCAGAGATTAATGCAAATATATATTGCAGACTAACAAGCAGGGGTAGGGCTTGCACATGGTCTATTCTTTGCAAATCATGGGTCTGCCTCAAATGTGCAAATTCTCTTGTAACTAGGGCATGTGCGCAAATAAGTAATTAAATCTTATGTTCTTCTTGTATATTTTTTAAGCTGCTTATTTGCAATTTACAATCCCCTTCGCTCTTAAACGAAAACATTCATTCCATTTAATTCTTTTCGTAAACAAAGAATAATCTCTGGCAATATGGATTATGAAATACTCTCAGATATGGTAATGACGGATACAATCAGCACGAACTGTCCCGGTTAAGGGGATCTCAACTTTGAAAATTACATAATGGCGATGAAAAATCAGCATAAAACAACTTATTTACCGGCTGGCAAATTACATAGCAACAAGACAACTAATGATGCCATTGTAGACAAGGAAACAATGTCTCCATGACAACGATGTCGTCCAAAGTGATTGAACATTCAAAGAAGGGATTTTTAGTCACTTAAGGAGATTTTAACTACAGACAACTTCTACGCACCCTGAAGACGTCAAGTTTTGCAATGATTATTTGTGGAAGTACTTCGAACTAATACACGGCAATGTCATGCAATGACCTGAAATACTTCTAAATGTAGAGCAGTATGTTGTCTTGTTATCTAACTTGATCTGATTCGTGTCATCCTGCCAAAACTTTTATCATGCTCACAACTTTTCTAATTTTACCTTTATTTTCTATTCCTACTTTCTACGGTTATTTGACCTTAAAAATACAAGCTGAGCCTGTATTTGTCAGTACGTGGAAGGTGACGAGCCTGAAAAGGACATAGGCCTACATGATGGTATCTAATCAACACTTGAAACAACGTATATATTAAGGGCGTAGGCGTAAGAAACGGGGGCTTCAGCCCCCCGCGAAATTTGTGGGGCGGAAGTATTCTTCAGCCCCCACTTTCCAAGGACGAAAACCCCTTATTTGTAAAACAGTGTCAGAAATTTGTAGTATTTTACCTTAAAATTTGTCCAAAATGATGCACCAAATTGCATCTAAGGACCCTCAAATATCAAAAGATTTTCTAAAGAGGAGGGGACACCCCCTCACGTTGGACCCCTCCCCCAGGACGTGATCCAAAACAAGGTTCAGCTTCCAGTCTCGAACAGCTTCCTACGCCTACGTTTATATCTCAACACTTGAAACAACATACATATTTCATCACTCGAAAAGCAATATACAGAAATATGCAATCTTATTTCGTGAGGTGGCCATGCCTACGGTCGGATAACGCTGGTAACGTATGGGGAAATTTTCAAATATCGTCAAGAAGATTAATCGTTTTAATCGTTTATTGGAAAGCCCTGATGATTAAGTTGAGTTTTCCTCATGGGGGAGGAGGCGTATTATTTAATATAAAACTCAACACTTATAATATTTCTCCATAGTAACGAAAATAGTCCTCCAAAATTCCAACATTTTCAGATCTCCAGTAAAATTCCAGTTCAGTTTTTCTTTGGCAAAGCCCTTGAAATCGTAGAATTTGCTGCCCGTGTGCAGAAAAATCACCATCTTTCCGGCAATCCGTCAGGTTTGTCGGAGTTTCGGGTCCCTCCCAGTCGGGGAGATTGGTATCCTATGCATGCCCATAGCCAGACAAGGTACTGAAGGGGGTGAAATGACTTCCAGGGGTAGAAAAATTTTTCAGGGGGCCAAAAGTGTGTAAAAACGTATTCAGTCAATGGGCAACTTGAAACTTTCTTGAGGGGCGAACAAATTTTTAAGCTCCCCCCCCCCAACTTAGCTACGGGTCTGATTCTATGGGTTAGATCTTGGCGCTATCCCTGTTTTTGAAATAAATTATAATTCCTTAGACTCCTCAATAGTAATTACACTGATTTATTTCATTTCTATAGATCCCCCCCTTTTTTTCTATTTGTTATGAATAGGCTTTCGTGACACACTTGATGGACTTGCTGTTAACTGACTCTCCTAACACAATATAATGATATTTGATGCTTTCTCTTAAAGGCAATGGGCAGTAGCCCCAAAATTTATTTTGAAAAATCAGCAAACTCTTGCAAATCTCCTCTTATTGCATTACAGGCACCTCTGAAGACGTTTTAACATAACTTATACAAATAATAGGTAAAGCAAGGAGAAACGCTCCTTTAACTTCACAATTCATCAACAAAAATATTGTCACATGATCAAAATAGGCCATTCATGGTTTAGAGTGACGGGATATACTGACTCTGACTGGGGTGACTGCATTTTCTCTTTATTAAAAAATGAAATGTGGGATTGCTTTGTATAAACCAGCTTATGCCTTCCGGAAAGAGATAACTGACTCTGAAATGACATTGGTGAATATTGTCTTTCCTCTTCGTCTCTGCTTTCGTTCATTACTTAATCGGAATTTGCACTACAACTCAAATACGTGCCCTTCTTATATTATCAAACTCGTCAGGTTAAATTTAGCCACGATTAAGGTCAGGAATAATGTACCATCTCTTGGTTGAAAATAACAAGTAAGTCGTTAAAAATCAAGGTCAAACATGTAACTATGTATATTTAACGAGGATTTCTATTTTGGATAATGCGTGACAACGAGCCTGGTTAAATATGCAAGGGGTTTTGGTTAGAGTGTAGGATTCTAATTAATCTGAAAGCAGATACTCAGGGCAGGTGACGGGAGAAAACTATTCCATGGAAGATAATGTAGTCAAAATGTTACCATGCATGGGAGAAAAAAAAGTATTTAAACAATGTCGACAGAGTCTGCAGTGCCGAACATTTCCATGAAGCAGAGGAAGAAGGAACCAGAAAGCCCAAAGGCTTAGTGATTCCTTGCCTGGGGGAGGGGGTAGCTTTGTTACACCAAGATTCATCCCTGAAATTTATACTTCTTGACTACATCATTTTAGGATGTGTTCACGTTAGACCCCTGCATCTTGAGACCC
>WURT03115464.1:0-30111 GCA_009936505.3 Holothuria glaberrima
TGTAAGGTTTCTTTTTTTTTTTTTTTTTTTTTTTTTTTTTTTTTTTTTTTTTTTTTTGTATTTCTTACAGGGAGTGCTCTGCTTCACAAGCCTACCCAGGTTTTTAGAGTACTTCTTTTCGTAACTTGCATCTCTTAATTTGTTACAGCACTTGTAAAATTGTTATTGTTCGTTACGAAGAAACAAATAAATGAAATGAAATGAAGTTTAGTACATATAACTTAACCATGCTGTTCATTCCTTTACATACTTAATAAACAGCGTACTTTTTATTTATTCACTACATAACAACTGAATGTGAAAAGGAAATTCACATAGGCACGACCAATAATTTAACAATGTGGCTTATAAAGAACTAGACAACTTATTAATGTTACAAACTTTCACGCGGGGACATACGTTTTAAACCGGTAGCAAAATAAAAATTTCAGAATTTTGAAGTAAAATTTACACTGTAAAATTACACATATCTTGCAATAAAGTAAATGTAGAGATAATTCTTTAGCAGTTAAGTTCAGCAACTACGCGAAAAACAAAGGCATATTTTACACATAAATTATATGCAATTTTACTAAACAGGCCTACTTCTGGAGTTCTTAGTTTACATTTCTCTTCTGAGAGGACACTTTCACAAGTCGTCTTGCAATTCAAACTGCAATAGTGATTTCTGTGTTACAGTTTTCCTGTAAGACAATGTTATTTGGGGAGTTCTAACATGTAATTAATTTCTATAGTTTCCAAAGAAAATGGAGATAATACGATGCATCATCCTTCAGTAAGGTACTCTAATAGGTCACCCAATCCACGACATGATGTCATGCATGATACAAATTCTCGAGAATTGTAAGTCTAACCTTATTTCATGTCTCCACCCTAACCCTAATCTTGTGACATGATATCATGCAGACATGTATGTCTCGAGACGAGAATGTGACATATTACAAAACAAATTTGGTAAATCGTTACTTCGATCGTGTTTATTACACAAAACTTAGTAGGATCACCATGCATAGGAAAGATAATGGTTAGGAAAATTCATATAAAAATGCACCAATTGGTTTATTCTAACTTAATATGTATGAACTTACTCTCTGTATTAGTATTATGTCATGTATCCTTTCCGCGACGTTTTCTTGGCAAACAAATCAATCAAAATTTGGACTCATAACTTGTGTAAAATGTTTCTCGAAACTAAGGCAATCAAGCGTTATAGCTAAGCCGGTGAATTTTTGTAGCTAAGTAAATGCATTCCTGTCTGAATTGCTAATTTTTTGTATAAAGATAATCCTTCATGCCTTTTCAAGTATTATTGAAAACGGAAAACTGGATAAGGGATCTGCAGTTGTAGGTGAAGTGTTTTATATATATATATATATATATCACCCCTTGTATTGTTTGTTATAATTTTCTTACTAGTGGCGGCCATATAGGGGTTTGGGGACTTTTCTCCTTGAAATTTGTTGCCCCAATCCCCTCGTTATGCCCCATACATGAAACAAATTAAGCTGACATGCACTGAATACTCTCCCACTCATTTTTGCTGCCTGGTTTTTGCCACTGGTTCCAGCACAAAGTAAAGCTAGTCTTCCAAAGTATACTTCATGTCTCGATTCTACCATTACAATCGCCATGGGCTAGTAACTCTAAACGTGAAACAGAACAGAATCTTCTGAGACTTCGGATCATGGTTAAATAAGCGTAACGAAAAGGTTGTGGGGTATTGGGTACGGCAAGTACTGGAACTTACTACCTCTACTGTGGAAATATGGTTATTTATCCAACACAAGTTTTACATCGCCACGAGCTTCCTGCTGAAGTTACTTCAAGTAGAAATGAGTCTGTCCCTTTCTTATTCACCCTTTCCTATTCAAATAATATATACCAACTCATCTTGAGTAGTAGGCCGGTTATGACTTCAGTCTTAAAATCAGTGGATGGGCAGAAGAACCCCCCCCCCCGAAAAAAGTTAAACTCACTACGCTCATGGGCTTATGCTGCCTTGCTAATAATTCTATAAAGCTGTCACTTGCACTCCATTGAAATGCTTCAATGAAGTGAATTGTCCACCCGCTTCCCTTGACCCTTTCCACGAAAAGAATCTTGGCTATGCCAACGTCTATGTAACAGAAGCAAGGGGCCAGGATTTGCGCGAGGGAGAGGGTGGGAGACAGTGTACGTTAGGGGCTGAAAAGCAAAATATTCCTGCGCGCTTCCCGCGCTCAGAATTTGGGTTTTCTTAGACAACAACTTAAACATTTGAAGACTTTCTTGACGGAAACTTGAACAAAATTGGGTTAACTCGAAGTAACTTTAGACATTATTAGGTTTTGTTGAAAAAATTGGAAGAATCTGCCTTCCTTGAGAGCAGCGCAAAATCAAGAAATCCGTCAGGACTAATTGTCTCCGTCGGGTTTTACTTGCTCTATCGTACCCATTAAGGCTCCCCTATGAACTTCCAAATTTCCCAATGAGACTGGGAGGAGAAACCTTTTCCGAAGAGGAGTCATGGCCTCATCCCCACCTGGTGCCACCCCTGATGGAGCGTTGGAATTAGAAAATTATGCGAAACTCTTCTACATAGCATACAGTTATGGTAAAGAAAACATGCAGTAAGAACATGACTTTCATACTACTTGTTTGTACATACATGTGCATCGTTTGATCTGTGAAGCATGAATTTTAAAATTTGAGAACTCATCATAGATTTGAAATTATGCTTCCGCATTTCTTTGCACGATTTAGACAATGATAACAACTTAGACACGCACGTATTCTTCATAGTTGGAAGAAAATTCGAGATTGCATATCGAATATTGGAAGCAAATTCAAACATGGTTTAGCATGACGATGTACAGCTCGGGAAATAGACACTTTGCCGTTTTAAGTTGTCTTACGTAATCTAGCTTCAAGATTACTAGTGTGTTATACACAGATGGAGTTAAGATTTGTAAACAGCTCTGCAGACATACATGTAAAAGTGAAAGTCAATGTAGTAATGGTGAACTTACCTTTTCGCTGCTTTCTCCTCTTATTTTATGAAGCGACATTCTTCAAAAGTTCAAAAAGTATCCACCGAAAGTAAAAAATTATGTACAGAAAGATGTATTAAAAGTGTAGTAATTATTCCGCTGCAACTATCCGGACGAAACGTGTATTAGTGAACCTCTCCAATCAGAAACTTCTCCATGCTCTCAGAAATGTTTCATTGTTCAGGGGGATATGAAAATAGTGAAGTCGTATATAACTCTGTAACACTGCAGAAGAGAAGGACAACAACGTTTTATCTTCACACAACAGTGGAAGCATTTACATACAGTATGAAGTACACACAAATCCTATGTAGGCTAGGCTATTGCTCGTTGCTTGTCCATAGTGTTTGGAATATGACACATCAAACTATGAAAAAAATATATCGACTTTGTTCAATATTCACTATTCAAGGTTTACATACACCCAATCTGAGCCTGTTAATTTTCACACCACGTCATATTTACGTACCACTTGTTCGTACTTCGAATTCACACCGACCATCGCAAAGGCAAGGAACTATGAAGGCGTGAAAAACTGTCACAATGTTGGGATGATTGCGGCAAGCATCATACGACTGTGCAAAAGAAGGATAGCTAGGGATATATCGTATATTATATGCAGCTGAAAATATGCAATATGGTATCGATTTTGGAGAGATTTGAGAAATTCAATAAAATTGTTAATGGTTGTTGACAGGAAGACCCATCGCGAAGCCAGATTATATATTAGTTGGCAATGGCAGTTCCTATCCATACATTGTATCCATTTATGTGAAGTATGCATGTTGATGGAAAATTCTTGCATTCGGAGTACGTGCGGTTAAGGGCATCAGCAGTATTGCTTACATGAAGCGATTTAATGATACCCTTATACAGTTACCATTAGGCAGTATTACATAGTACATAGTATACTATTAAGCAGTGTGTAACTCTTGCTGGACAAGCTCCCCCCCCCCCATCCCCTGATAGTCTCTACTGTGACGATTTCTACCACAACAACTTCCCTTGGAAGACTTTCCACGGACAATTTGCTTCAGACAATCCCACCTTGAACAATCAGACCCCGGACAGTCCCACCCCGGACAGTCCCACCATGACATTTTTAACCATGGCAAATTACCCCTCAGACAACTTTCCCACCCCCAGTAAATTTGGAATCATCCTGGATCAGAATTTTTCGACGGAAATTGTTTCAGGGGATTGGCCGGGGATGAGGGTTGTCCGGGGACCTACCATTCTAGGTATAGGCATTGACTTGAACGTACCCTCGATGTAGACAAGCCTCTATAAGAATATGTTACCTTGATCCCCATCATCTTCTCGTCCTCCATAGGCGAATGATGCCCTTACAAAAGAACGTGTGACAATTAGTTCCAAATCCTCAGGTTTTCACATGTGTCTGCCACGGATAATTACGCGTATTTTGTGTAAAAGCCCGTCTTTTCCCTAGACACTGGCACAGGTTGTCCAGTTGCCACACTTTGCCACAGAAATGTAACGGGATTAGTGTGACAAGTAGAACTAATGTTAAAAAAGAATTCTGAGACAAAATATGTGGCTTGATATTAAAGGTAGGAAAGGTGTGTCCACCTGTGTCAAACCTGTGTCCAGAGGGTTCCAAATACAGTTTTGTCACCTAAGAACATGCGTGATTTCTTTTATTTTTGACGTGTGATGACGCGTGGCTATAGACACAGGTTGACACTCCTTTGCTGTAAGGGTGGGGACGGGGATACAGCCTCGGGTAACAAGTACGTCACAGGGAATGAAAAGTTCCACCCTACAAATCATAAAAATTAACTACGGGGAAGAGGCAGCATATGTAAAATTGGTCCCGATTCTCTCAGTGCCTTACACGTGCGTTCTCACTCCACCGGCCCATTCTTTCTACCGATGGTATAATGTGTTTTAACTTTCCCTAAGCCTTCAACCAAGGAAACTGATAACCCTCAATATGAGCAAATCTTTAGAAATCCTCTTAAGTTTTCAAGCTGACGTAAAATCCTTCAAAATTGCCTTCTATTGTTGGCCCCTCTCATCCAGTTTTCATTCCTTGGATTCAGCTCCTTTGACCAAGGTTGACAACCATCTTAATAGATGCTGTGTTCTGTATGCTCGGGCAAACGACATCAGTGTTCCCATGAACCCCCAGCACCTTAAAAGCCTTTACTACAAATTCATGCTACAGGGCTGGGAAAGTGTTCTTAGCCAAAGCTGAGCATTTTAGACCTCCCCCTTCCTGAGAAGGGTTTTCCCCACCCCCATTGGAAATTACTGAATATTTGAGATTCCATTTCATGCTATGGTTTCTGCAGTTTGTGAGTAAAAATTTCATATTTTATTGGAAAATGTATTAAATATCTCACAAAAAGGATAAAGGGTCGCGTGCATGCAAGGTGGAGAAAGACGAAAGCCCAGTATCTTTATGGGGATTAGATCCTCTCAAAACCTTCTAACGCCTACAATTTCTAATTTTTCCAAATTAGGGGCAGCCGTACAGGTACTATATTCTTTTGTATTTCTGCATTACAAAGTTGTAGGTTACGGTTTTTCTAATATATAAAGTCCCCTCCCCTTTGGTCATTGAGTTATCTTGGGCGTAAAGGGATAGGATATGATAGGGTGAGCGATGCAACAATTACTTCCTTCCCTCCCCCACCTTAATCCGACCACTACTAATACTATTGCTGTACGTTTAACTATCAAATTATCAATATGCGCAAAATGTCTGTCTGGTATTCAATTTGTATGCCATTATTAATACCTCAACGAGATATTGCAAAATGTGACTAGAACTGGGTAAAATATGAGCAACCGAACTAGTTTATTTTTAAACCTTATCTAGTTAATTTGAGACCAAATCTAATAATAAGGAAGCCATTCGACGATAGACTTCACTAAAGCTTATAGTTCAGCGAAGAAAGTATCGATGCAGTGAGGGTAACACTGTTGAAAATTTCTGTAGGATAACAGAACAAACAAATAATGCAATACACAAAGAATACCAAAAGTGTTGTCAATTTGTTGCAAAAATTGACAGCACCATTTTCGCATCCCCTTTGTATCTCTTTATCTTTTTTGTATAATTCGACAACGTTTTACAGACATTGTTTACGGTGAAGGTTTGGGTGCCCTAAACTAGTGTAAGATATGCTGCCCTTGACGTCGTCTGCGGTGAAAAAAATTAACAAAAGAATAATGGATATCACCTTTACTTTTACCACTTTTCCGGTTAATTAAGAGGTCAAATTAAGGTCACCCTATTCCCTAATCGTATTGTATAATATTCATGAATTAGAAAAGCATAAAGCTTTCTGACAGTTTTTCAAGCATTTTTTCAAAATGTCAGTGTAAGAGACTGACGTATTATTAAATCTTAGTGAAGTTGTTAACAACAATAAATTAATAAAATAAAAAAGGAACAGCAAAATTATCATTCAAGAATTGTTCCAATGAAGGAAATAACATTGTCTATGGTTTATAATTGACGGTTTTTTTTCTTCGCCAATTAAGTCTACCTATGCAAATACAAATTCTTAATTATATTATTCTGGGGTATTGTTGACCTTAGTCTGGTGTATGGTGCGTAATGACACAGCTGGGGGAGTGAGGGCACATGTTTGTCGATTTTTTCATGCATTATTCAACTGTACTTGACAAGAAAGCAGAGTAACCATTTTACATTTGTTTCAATGATGATAAAGTACAGAACTGGATTTCATCATTAGCCTGTTAGATTAGAGACAGTATACAATTTTCTTCTCACCCTGTCGATAAAAGTAATGATTTAAGATTTACTTTGTTGCCAGGTGCAATTTACTTAACTCAGAGAGCTCCATTTTCAAAAAGTTTTCTAATGAGCAGTTGGGTAATTTAGTACTTCCGTTGGGGTCACAAGATCAGCTGCACCGGGCTATGACAGCCTTTTCGCCTGTGTGAGTGGTTCACTTCACCTTTGACCCATCCCATAAAGCGTTGTTGGAAAACAATTTTCCAACTCGTCTATTATGAGGATGTAGTCATTGGATGCATGATCAAATAAAACTCTTTAGCAGACCTAAATCATTGCTAAATGCACCCAAGGGATCATGGGAACTGGGAGTATAAACAATGGAGCAGTGACGTCACGCTCTTGTTTATACTCCCAGTTCCCATGATCCCTCGGGCCAGCAATGATGAAAGTCTGCTATTAGGGAACTATGAAGAACGACACGATAAGTACAGACAATAATATGATATTAGCCAAAAATGTGTTTATTATATTTCTTTTTCCAAATGAATTTACAACGATGTATCTTAAAATATTAAAATGTATACATTTATTTTAAATAGATCTATTTCAGATATATAGACAGCAAAATATACAGTTACGTTTCTTGAGAAACAGCACATTTCCCAACTACTAGTACGAGGCAGTTGAAATCTGTAGAATTAAAAGTAGGGTAATAAAGGCCCCCGGAAAGAAAACCTCTAAAGACCCTGTTGTTACTTTGGCAGACCGCTTCAGTGGTTATAATTATGGGCGTAGGAATTGTAGACGGAAGAGCTGGGAGCTAAAGACCCCTTCAAAAATACTGGGGCTTACGTATGCTTCCGGGTCTCAAACTTTTCAATGATGAACCCCTTATTTGCCCAACTCTTTGAAGGTTATTAAAATTTTTCAATAAAGTGTTCAGAAATTTTAATAGATATACTTCAGATGGGAAAAATGTATGCTTCCTCCCTACTTTTTAAGGACGCAAAACCCCCTCTTTCCACTCCTTGAAATTTATTAAAAGGTTTCGTTACATATCAAACTTTTACAATAAATGTATTTCAAAAATGCACAAAATACAGCATCAGTTTGCATCTAAGTACCATAAAATATTCAGAACTTTTTCCAAAAGGTAGTCGGTACCCCCTCTGCAGAGATGACAAAAGACGTTCAGCCCCTAACCATGCGGAGAACAGTTTCCCACGCCCATGATTTAATTGCAGTTATCTCAGGGCTTGTCAAAAGCTGGTTTTACTGTGGCAAAAAAAGACGCACACCAAAATTCAGTCCCACAATCCTTTGTAATTGCTCTTTGGAAAAGGATCTATTGAGTACCTAAAGGAAAAACTAAGTTCTTTCCGAAGGGCTTGGTTCAGCCTAGCCCTAACGCACGTTGGTCCAAGGGTCTATCACATTCATTTTGTCACTTAAAGGCTATGAACAATAAATAGCGAATACGTTCTTTCATTTGTTCAAACCTTTCTTTCTCTCTTTAAATTCTTCACTTTCATAAATGAAATTGACCATCCTCTTTTACACTAATAAAATACCTTTTGAAATGCATGGGTTACAAGGCACGACCAGAAAACTTCTCCGGTACGCAAGAATTTGCGTGCAAGGATAGGTGCTTAAATGTATGCAAAGTATCAAAGTGGTCATAGTTGATTTTGTACAACATCTTAATTTAAAGTTAGCTTAGAATAAAGCAAACAGCTTTAAAGCTCCTATCCTAAGTAAATACCTCACGATTCATTACGAAAATTTTAATACAATATTTGTAAAATCTTTGTGAAAAATCTTAAAACTAGCGGAAATCCGCTGATATACTGGCTTCATGTAAAAGAATATTTCAAACACTCATCTACGTTGCATGTGATCTTTCACTCACCAGCTGCTTTCAGTGTTTTTCTTCTCTGAATTGTCTGCCAGTTTTGTCTATTTTTAGGTAATAAATATTTATCAAACCGAGATTAATTGAAATAAGAATAAGTAATTGAACACATTCACGTGTCCGTATGTATTTAGCAAGAAAATATATCTCATAATATCAACTTCTACAATAGCAGGAGGGTAGCGTAGGGACCCTAGCCATGGGCGGGGCCCCTACTGTTCTAAAAAGGTTTGACCGCTGGTAATTACTCTTACGTTTGTGCATTTTAGTACATCACAGTCCCCTTAAAACATATTTTCTTACCCCCCCCTCCCCCAACTGACCTTCCCCTTAAGCACCTTGTCTGGTTACAGGCTTGCACATTAGCAAGCAAAATTGTGTTAAATGAATCAGCACTGCATGTACATAAATATCTTCGATTCTCAAAATAATTTCATTTTCTTCATGTTAACCTACGAGTATGGACTGATGACCGAGCCTAGATGAAGGCTAACTTAATGTGTATTTTTACTTATTTGCTCAAGAGACATTAAACAAGGCCTGCACTCTAAAATCAAAAGAGTGAAATTCACTCCAAAAAGAGTGAATTAAGGAACCACTTCTAAGGAGGAGTGAATTTCACCCGGAGTGGAGTGAAAATTCACCCCAAATAGAGCGATATTTCATTCCATGTGTATGAAGTGTCACTCTATTTGGAGTGAATTTTCACTCCACTCCGGGTAAAATCACTCCTCCTTAGGAGTGGTCCCTTAATTCACTCTTTTGGAGTGAATTTCACTCTTTTTGGAGCGAATTTCACTCTTTTGTTTTTAGAGTGTGAGGTGATGCAACCGTACCCTTGGATGTTGTCATGAATTACACCATAATTCCTCAAATCAGCTGATTCTAGGCACAATTTTAAAAATTTTACCCAACTTTGATAAACGTGTGTAAAATAAACAGTCCTTTGAACGAAAGAACTACCCGTTTTAGTGGTTGCAACAAAAACAAAAACGGCTCAATGTTAAACAACTGGTTTTGTGTAAAACTTTATCCAACCTGGGCAGAAGCTTACTCGATCATTAAATGACTACCTAAAATTTGTAAAACCAACATTTTAAGGTCATTATCATATTTTAAGTCAGTAATCGAAACATTTGTAAATCGCAGACATTTGTAAAAACAGTTCAAAATTGATTTTATCATAAATTCATTTTAACAATTGAATTTTATATTTTCTTAAAATAAGAAATAATATTCAAAAACTATACAGTATAATTTCTAATATAAACAGATAAGAACAGCCTCAAATATCGTGGTTGTAATACAGTGTCCTTGTTTAAAAATTGCAAGGTGTATAGATGCCCTACTTTCACAGAGTACAAAGTCACAACTTATTATTAATTTAGTCTGCATGAAAATCGTAAAAGGGAAATAAGTTTCTCATCTACGGAGTGTTCTGGAACAATTCTTTTCAAAAATCTTAAGAACCATTTATTTTATTTCTTAAATGCTAACGCCCAGAAATGGGTATAGTTGTAAGTTCAAAGCCACGCAACCATGGACCTCCTCTGTTAAAGTAAAGAAGGGTGGTCATTGTGATCACAGGTGGAATAACATCTCTCCCCTTCTGTGCTTTCCGAAGGAGCTGTCTTCCCTCATAAGCATTTATACTGAAATATAAATTTGAGTGTCTGAGCTAGTGACAGATCCAAATTGGGTTAACACATTTTTCAATCGAATAATTTGAACATTCGATTGTAATTTCGATAAGTCACTAATAGAAATATATTTTTGAATTAGGGAGTATTCTTTGAAGTGATGTGAACTTCCGTCTCTCCTTTGTGACTCGAGCTTTTTATCACCCCTCCACTCTCCCCCCCCCCCCCCACCTTCCAGAAAAATCCTTGTACAGGCATAGCTTTCAGGTACATATCCGTTGCCAAAAATAGGTTTAACCATCAGCTGAATAACTTAGCTGTATACCTGCCCCTAAAAATTTCCCAATAAAGTAATCATATGATACCATACCTGAAATATTTCAGGCAACTATTGGCACAATACAAGTACAACATTCATTCAATACAGTATAATACGACAAAAGAGATTGTGGTAACTTCCCTTTTGAAGTCTCGTGTGCTCAAGGGCGAGCGTCCCGTTTGCCTGTAGTTGAATCGTGCTCTGTGTGCTAACTCACACAAGGGTGTTGCTCATACTTGATTATCTCGGCAGTAGCACAGGTTTCTTTCAAACGTCAACACGTTACAGCAATCATTTAGTAGTATGGGTACAACAGCGTTAATGTCTTTGTTCACTGAACAATCAGTACGTGGATAAATCATAGAGACTTAGCTTATTGCTTAGAGACTTAGCTACTGTTGCAGACTGATATTTAAATTGTTAAACTGGAGTTTGCTTTTTTTTTTGCTTGTATGTCTTATCTATCTACAACAGAAACAATTGCCTCAAATCCTGGATAATTGCTCTGCGATGACGTACCTAATTCTACACTTAACATATTGCCAGTAGTTGTAATTTCATCTGGTAAATTTGATCCTGTAAGCATCTTTGATATACCTGCCCCGTAATCCACTCTCACTACATCGTTTCCTACATCAAAACTGACAAATTGAACTCTTATTACTTTGGTATTATCCACTAAGGTAAAACTCCAAGAACACCCAGATTCAGGACCATAGTTGTGGTTGGGATACCCGGGCGAGGTGAAAGTCTTCGGATCACTGGCTGCTGTGAGCAATACTGTACTTGGAGTGCAATCTGTAAGTGATATGAGGTATGAAGTTTAGAAGTTACCTTTAAAATGAACAGTGAAATTAATTATGAACATTAACACCGTCTTCAAAGTCATGGTCATAGTTACTATCATCGCTGCGGTCGTCACCGTCACCGTGATTAGGAGTAAGGATATGAGCTATTATGGACACCAATTCTGCGATGCTAAACGATCATGAATGTGAGGAAAATTTCAAAATCTTCATTGTTGCATTGTTTCGTCGAGGGGCTTCAATGCCTATATCCACTAAAATTAAAAAACCGTCGAAACAGGCTGCAATTGTACAACGGTACGTTGTTTTGATACACTCACAGGGTTAAATTCCATTTGACAGAAACCATTTGAAACCATTCAGGTTCCAAATGGTTTAGACTGTGTTTTGGTCAATTTTCCATTCAAAACCATTTATTACCATTTAAAACCAGTTAGAAAACCAGTTGAGATTACCATTTGCATGTTTAAGACCAGTTGGCACCATTCATAACCATTTAAAAACCACTCGAAACCATTCAACACCATTCGAGTAGAATGTATTTTGGGCAAATGGTCCAAATGGAATTTAACCCTGGGCTAAATGCTTTTGTACAAGTGTATTATTCTGTTATTAATGTATACTTACCAAGATATGGTGTCGTTGATAAGATATTTTGCTGAGGAGATGACGTCAAAACTGGTGTTGAGCCAGGAGCTGGAAATGTAACCAGAGAGCCCAAAGGTTTACAGTGATTCCTTGCCGAAAGGGAGTATTTGTTAAAGTGATGTTCATCCCTCAAATTTATACTTTTTGACTATATCATTTTACGATTTTTTCACAATTAAACCTCTGCTGACCTCACATGACCTTTGAACCCCACCAAAACTCGAATAACAAATATGAAAAAATAACGTGTCTTACAAGGGATTCGAACCCGGGCAGTCTTTGTGAGAAACCGAACACTTATCCACTACGTCATTAAAGAACTCGTTATACGCGTATGGCAGTTCTAATCATCTTACAGTCACAGCATAAACACGTGTTCATAATTAGGTAATTGTTGTCTTGCGTAAACTGAACGAGTTGGAGTCGCGTGATGTGAGTATAAACAAACTAAACTCCTGTTTCAGTATACCTAAGTATGTTCATTCGAATTCATCGACTCAATACTAGCTTTAAATAGGCAATTTCGATAAATGGATAGTCAGCCCCCCCCCCCAGTGTTTGGAGGCAAGACCTGGGAGTGCCCGTTGCTCCTGTAAACTTTGCAAATTTGTACAGGAAACAGACTGGGGAAAATTGTTGCCAAGTCCCTTAGCGACCCCCACTGGACGACGGAGGTAAAATTGTTTTCAATAGATAAAAAAGATCTTTGGGTAGATTTTCGCCACGGTGTTGAGTGAGTAGGCCTTTTAGTTACAAGCTTAAAAAAGAACTATAGGCCTACCAAGTTATCCTTCTTCGGAGTATCAAAACTGGTTTAAAAGTACCAGTCTTTAAAAATATTGTACCCTCAAAGTGGTCATTTTTAACCAGTATAATCCTATTTAAAAGTATCAGTCTTTAAAAATATTTTACCCTAAAAGTGGCCATTTTTGACCAGTATAATCATATTTAACCAAAATGTTTTTAGAATATAACCTTACTTGTCATTACTGGCAATTGGACTGACACCTCTAATTGAAATCCGGGGCTTTGAATCTCGCCGTTACTTGTGAATTGTAACTCCACCCTGTCACTGGAGACTGTTACAGGCATCGGTAGTAAAGATCCACTGAACTGCAGAACGACACCCGGGTAAATGACTTGAAGCAAGTCATCGCTGACGTCAAAGTTCAAAAACGTAATGATAATTTGTGAGTTCGGTTGAGTGGATTGCAAAGTCCAACTGCAAACCAAGTTTGGTCCATAATTAATAGGGTAGCCCGGTGACGTCACGACACGACTTTGGTCCGAGTTTACGAACATGTGACTTGGTACACAAGCTGAAGAGGGAAGAAAATACATTTCACAGTAAATATCATTGACTCTATCAGGCTATTAACTCTGCAAAGGTTTGGTTTTAAACTCTTTACAAAACGACCAAGATTAGTAAGTTTCCTTTCGTCCCCAAAATCCGGGAACTTTCATAGCGTTGCAGAAGATAAATATTCCATATGAACCAGATACCAACCAGTTTTGTTGCATGAAGTCACTAATTCGAAAAATTTTATCACGTGATTAGAAAGATCGCTACATAAATAAGTATTAATGGTGTTTGCTAATTAAGTGGGTGAGGCTACCTCTGCCTTTTAAGCAGGATTCTAAAGGGAATATGGCATCCCCCCCCCCCTTAAAAAATATCAAGGGAGTTGCTAGCAACCATATTTACGAAGAGCCATAAAGTTCTGAATACAGTTGATAACTGCACTTTGATTGACATTCATTCAAGCAATGAAGTTTCACTCTAATTGTTCAAAGATGACTTGTACAATCAGTTGTGTTCCCAATTAAGCTCACATTCACTGTATTTGTAATATTGCCTCAGGTAATTCAAGCTCAGTGCAGGCTACTGTGGCTCTGTCTTAGAGGTTGGTTTAATTGGGGGAGGGGCTAGAAGCAAACTTAGTAGGGAGAATTGTTACTGTCTGGGTGAGATTAGGTAACCTTTAAGGACAAGTGCCGTTACTCACTTGAAAAGGGGGTTAGTCACCTTAAAAAAGGGTTGGGGCTGGGGACGGTGCTGTAGGCCACGTGGACACTTTACTAGAAGGGATACTGTATTACTTCTGAAAGCTTGCAATCTGTTGTAGGTGGGATGCTCACGTGAGATCGGGGCTAGGGAAAGGGAAGGTGCACTAGACCCCTGGATGTTTCCCTGTAATGGTTATAGTGCTACTTACGTGGATTTGGTTCTATCACTTGAATCGTCACTTCAAAACCTGTCGCTGTGTCTGCGTCATCACTAATGAACCTCAACTGTAATTGGTTGGTAGATGTTGAAATCGGTGCTGGTAATTGTGATCCAGTCAACTGTCTGAAAAAGCTAGCGTCGGATGAAGTTACTTCAAGCACATCGTCTCCAAGATCGAAATTAACAAATTCAAGTAAAATGCCTCCCTGGTTTGCCCCGGTTGCAATAAATTGCCAGGTACACATTAGATCGGTCAGGTATCCACGTGGATAACCCGGACTGGTAATAGTTGTAGGTGGACCGGGCCGAATTAACTGTGCACTCGGGGAACAACCTGCAGAAGACGAAAAAGCAACCAGTGACGCAAAATAATAAAATCACAAGCGGATTCATTATTTTGAATAAGTACAACAAACTTATTGCAAGCCTGTTAGTACATCAACGAATTTCTTAGTCTCTTGAATTGCCGAGGAAATGCAGTAGTAGGAAATCTAAGTAAGGTTTAATTTTATCGTTTTAATAAACAAATTATTACCTGTAGCCCTCCTCTAACCGTTACAACTGTCAGTGCACATTTCAATACGAAACAGTTTTACTTCCGTCTTTATATACAACAATTTTTCACAACTGAAGAAACTGCAGTAACTTGCCAAATTTTGTCAACAGTTTCTTTTATAATTTACTCCCCTCTCCTCTTTCATAAAGATGAGGCGCTGCCTCTTGTTGCAGCCACTATAAACTGCGATCTAAGTCCCAATCATCTGCACCTAGGCTACCTTAACCAATCAGAGTGGCACACATCTGTATAGTGAACCACACTTCTTCAGGGGATTCTCAGCGGAGGATAACACCCTACGAATTTAACACCCTGGAAAATTGGGGGTGGCGCTGCATAGATCATAAAGAAAATTGAAGGTATTTCAGGCACTTGTTTGCATTGTATCCTTGCTCGGTGCAAAATGACATTTTAAATGAAGTGAAAAGGTTGAAACCACCCTGTTATACAAGCTCTCTACTAGGGGTAAAGGAAGTAGGTTTACATATATCATGTTGAGTTCTTCTATTGTGTCTCTGTAATAAACGTATCCTGTCATCAGAATTTACCTATGAAACACATTGACAATTACATCTAATCACATGCATAGTGTACGGTACCTAAGTTCTACCATATTTTAAATAGGCCTAATTCAAATGCAACAATTTTACACTATCATTCTGGACGTAGCTGACATGTAAGATCAGATACGATATTCCTTTGCTTTCAGTCCTATTTAAACAAATTTATTTAGTACCCACATACTAATACGGCTCTCTGGTCTTACCTGGCAATGTTGTTGGACCTGCAACAGCAGTTGATGCGTTAAGCATAGGACCAGTTACACGATTTTCTGGAAAAAAGTATTGAAAAAAGATCAGCCAACTGGGAATGAAACCTAGGCTACATATTTAAAAACGAGAAATTTTGATACTTATGAAGAGTTTGTGCCGGGGTGTAGTAAAACTTGCCTAAAACTATTCGAAGGCTTAAGCCACAGGCCTAATACATTCGCCAAACGTTTGTCAGTTTGACAATACTTTGCCTTTTATCCAGATCACGAAACTCTAGAAAAATTCCCTTGATTTCCGAGTTATAGAGAAGTTATTACAGAAGGATTCAAGGTAAATCGAAAAGTGAAATTAGATGGAATGGAAGGATACAGAAGTCCCCGTTATTTTTGATATTGAAATATACTGCTTTGTCCAACTGCTCCATAGGAGACCTGTATCATCTGACCATCATTATATCAAAAAAGTTTAATATTAATAATACATTAGCGGACACTCATTACTGACTGGGTCGAGCTGGTTTTTCACGGGACTAGACAAATCCACAAGAGTGTCTGCATTCGCCCGCGCCTGATGTCGTAGATTGTCTGAGAATATCGGGGCCCAATTTTGAGTGGGGAGTGATTTCCCTCTGCCCTCCTTGGTCCAGTGGCTCTGAAGGAAAACAAAACAGATTTACAGAAAATCAGCACACCCCCAATTTTACTAATCGACCCTGTAAAAATGTAAGCTCAGTTTCTTACCTGGTAAAATTATTTGTAAGAAAATGCTGAAATTGATTGGATTAGTCTGCAAATCCGTTTTCAATGTAAAGCGAACCATATGAGCATTCGTAGTTAGTTCTGGCGGTATATTTGATCCAGTATAAGTTTCTGTCCTGCTATCACTTAGGTCGACCTCCAGCAAGTCATTGCCAACATCAAAGACCAAGAACTGTACTCGTATGCGACCGTCTGGTACTGCCACGATATAGTTCCACGAACATTGGAAATTAACCGGTGTACCGTCGTCGAGAACATCAGTAGAATTGAGAAAGATCGAGGGGTTGAAGAATCTTGAAGATTCGGAACACACTGCGTAAAATAATATTACAACGATGAAAATAGAGGGCAGAATAAATTATATGTTGATTTCATGTACAATCCGTATCAGTTTCTGTGTACAGGGAGTTGTTAGGTAAGGAGAACCAACACTTATTATGTCGTTTGAGACTGGGTTCTTGCCGACATTAAGCCGTCTATTGTCTTTCTTTTGAAACGATCTCTAAGTATTGAAAGAGGTTTGTAACTCAAGACAATGGTTTGTGTCGTCTGCTACATCTCAAGCACTCATCATGATGATTTCACCAATTGACATTACATTGCCAGTCGTCAATGAAAAATTCCAAATTTTTAGCCTTCGTCGTTTGTCGTCGCAGTTAACGTCATTTCAATTAATTTCCATGAAGAATTCCTTAAAACCCCCTATGCTGACAATGCTTGATACTAACGCGGAAAGTTGTAAAAATTGTGATGTTTTAGTAGACTTGAACAATGTGTCAAGGATACGACCCATCCAGATCCTAGAAGCACAAAAAACTCACATTAGTTAGGGGTTTATGGGCAGTCGTTCTTCTTAAAACCTTTATTAAAGCTAAACTCTTGTAGGCAAAGAGGCTGTACTTCAAAGTAACATATTAACAATGATCTTTGTTCCTGCATTACTTGCGTTTGAAGGGAGCAGACAATCATTAGGAAGTGAAAGCCAGAAAAGGCTAAACAATGGGAATAAAGGAACCTGTCAATCAAGTTCTATTACCTGAAAAGGGATTAAATCATTTTCAAGTACATATTGTCTGACGGAATTTGAGCGTTGGATCTCCTTCCCTGACAACTCCGTGCTGTGTACGTGTGGGAGTTCTGCATTAGGGCGCCCTCAGCATGGCGCACCCTACACTTGCCGTTATAGGCTGTGGGAAGGTTGGCTGTTTTTAAATGTTGATCAGTAATCACTTTTGTTTGAAATGTATTACCCCCTAAACTAGGCAAATTACGGTACGATTAGCAACTACGCTTCCAGACAGTTTTGTCAACTCAATCTGTGACCCGAAGTCAGTATTTCGTCTGTATAAATTTGCGCCCTCATTTTCCTCACGGAAATTTCGAGACCCGCCGCTGCACAATGACGTATAAGAAACTGATTTGTCGTCATCAAACTGCTCTGTAGTCTCACATGATTTTCGTCTTACCTGTCAGACTATCTAATGAAAACGAATCATTTTTATACGTTCGAAATATTTTTTGCCACTCAGGCTTCCTCTCCATGTATTTATAATTTACATTTACAGCGATGATACATGTTGAATTTTGCACCGTCCTTCAAAGTAGTTCATCCATTTTGATGCAACACGAAAATTTGTTTTTACGAGTAACCATTTATCCAACTCAAGGAGCTATTTTTCCAGTTCCCTGCCCAGTGGAAGAAAATTCACATGGACGGGACCCAATAATAGTGTGAATTTAAGTGCAATATAAATCGCTGACATTGCAGCTTTAACATCGAAAGAAACACTCATCCTACGAGCTTTAATGGAGAGAACAGTTGTGCCAATATGCTGCAATGCCTAGGCTGGTAATGATACACACTGAGAATATACTCTTCGACGTTAACGAATTATAAGATCATGCATATGTGCTAATTTTGTGCATAAGGCTAAATTACGCATATAACAGCATTAACACTGTATACGAAAATGAGAATAAGCGTCCTACATCAAATTTAGATTGATGCCTTTGAGGTTCTCCTGACAAGGAAAATACCCACACACAAATAAAACTACCCAAATATAATATGCTGAAATGACTACGCTGTCACAATGGTAGACACTAAAAATATACTCTTCGACATGAACGAAGTCTGATATAATTCATATATATGCTAATTATGTGCACGTAAATGACATATACAACGACAGTAAGTAAACACTGTATATGAAAACACAAATGAAAAGCGCCTTACATCAAGTGCAGGTTTCTGCATTTGAAGTTCTCCTGACTAGAAACACACCCACAGACAAATGAAAACCACAGACAAATAAAACTACCCAAATATAATATTGGCAAAACGTGTTGGCCTTTAAATAATCTAATAATATGCCTATTATTTGAACAGAATTGACCCTTAAGTCATTAAATAAGATTTAATCGAAATAATATGATGTAGGCAATTACAGAGAAAAATACGTTAGTTAAATTTATATGATTCCCATTTTCCAATTGCTATTAGTAATTACGAACTATTTGGTTATGGGCATTACGTCCGCTCAATTTTCCTAAAAGCATTAATTATACAGAAAAATACCCATTTAGTGTACAATAGTTGTAAGGCATACTGCCTTGAGCTTAAGTAGGACAAATAACGATATTTGATATCGGAAAAGATCCTTTTCCAAATAGCAATTACAAGGAATTATGGTGCAGAATTTTGGCACGCTTCGTTTTTGTCCACATTAAAAAAATGCTATTAACCTGTTGACAGAAAAGACGCACACCAAAACTCTACCCATAATCCTTTGTCGTTTCTCTTTGGAGAAGGGTCTATGGCAATGTATATATTTTACCGGTTAGTGGTACTGTAACTGGAGGTGGTACCTGCGTCGAAACCTCTTCTGAAAAAGAAAGCAAAAAAAAAAAAAAAAGCCTTCTGAAGGTTAGTTTAATTGGTTTCCCGGCAACTCCTACCGGTATTGTTTCATCAAGGAAGGGGGGAGGGGTAGCCTGAGATAGTGATAAACCTGGGTTTGAATTTAGAAGTTTTAACACTTACGTTTTCGGTTTGTAGACTGAGGACTGTGCATTAGATACATACAACTAGTGTAACGAATCACTTAAGTTACGTCCATGTCGAAGGGTGATAGTTTCAGTTCAATTAAGATACCACAGTCTTTGACATCGGATAGGAAGATCTAGTCGGTTGACTCGAGCTGGCTCCTGTTCATTTCATGTTTATGGCCTAGGGACTTGCAGACGTTGTTTTCGTTAACTATAGGTCCCAACTGGTATATATTTCTTTAAAGTAGCCCTCTATAAGTCTAATGGGATTATGAAAATTATCACTAGTTCCACAAAGAATAAAGGTGTGCAGAGACCGCCCAAAACCGAGACTAAACTGAAGCCACCCGAAACCGAAGTCGGTTTTGGGTGGTCTTGGTGATGTTGGACCGACGGTTTGGTGGTCTGACCTGTCATGAACACGACATCGTTCTGTTTCGGGCGGTCTGTCACTTTTGACCGAACCCGAATATACACCTGGTGTATATTTTAATGCCTTTTTCCGAAGCATGGTTACCGTCTCCGCAAACAAAAATGTCTAAACCATGTAAATTATTGTCTCATTTTATCGGAGTGACAGCTATTTGATGTCCATGTAAATACCCCAATTATTTCTGAGTATATTTTAGGCCTTTTTTAAAGTTTGCATACCAAGAAGAAACTTGTAGTCAATTGCAGGTCCTACACTTGTCCCAGAAAACTGCTTCCGGTTTTTTGGGTTGGTCCCTGGTTGTCTGAAGCTTTGACGCTTTGGGTGGTTTGGCTAACCCCCAAACCTATGCCGGTGTAGTCTCGGGTGGGCTGAGCACCGCGCTTCGTCGGTTTCGGATGGTTCGGGATATATCCAAACCGACGATTATGAAGTTTGCGTATCAAACTACAGACCAACGCAACCTTTTAATAAAGAAGCCTGTTTGCCAATCTCTCCGCTCCCTTACAAAAATGATTCTCGTATTCGAGTCATCCTTTATCCAAGTAAAAAGAGATAACTCTTCTGGGAATATTACCAGCAGTTGAAGTCATCAGTGTATAGGTGTAACAATTTGAATTACTGGGTAACAGGAATTGATTCAAATGGGTAAATCCAAAGAGTGAGTCCAAACCCTTACCTGAAACATAATTATACAACCGAGACATTGTCTCAGTGCAGTTTTATAACTTCCTCTATTTTGGATTATAGTCAGCATCAATACTGTAGTAAGTATCGTACCATACAAAATGAGTTCAAGGTGTTCCCCATAAACACCCCAACAAACGCCTTAACGCCTGGAATCCTTCACTTTCTTTTGCATCTATGCAGTGAATACTTTGGACCACCTTATGAGTTCCTGACTGCACCCCCCCCCCCTAAATAAATTGTAGGGAACGTACCTGCAAGCATTTTATTGGGTCACTACTTATTTGTGACCGATTAGCTGACCACTCATTGCAAACTGCAGACTTTTACCTAAAATGATATTCTATGATCACACCATTTAAACGGAGTACCATGTGGCGTGCCTATAGATAATTAACACCCAGGGCCCTTCCTTCTTCACCTGTACATGGGGTGGCATTCTGGGGGAAGGTGTTAACGTGAGCGGGTGACATGCAAGGCTTGGCTTAGGTACAAAATGGTGCTATCTTTGGTAAACGTTGAACTGATTATAAGTATATAAATTGCCACTATTTAGTGTTTTTTCTTATGTTTTGGCTTGGCGCACGGCAAGAGGTGATATCTAGGGGGAGGGGACGACGCCCCTTCTCTGTGAGAAATATTGTCTATGTGAGATGGCTTAGATGCAAAGTGGCGCTATCTTTGGTAACATTGGTAAGGTGTTGAACTGATTATGTTTCAAGGAATCTTCATTATTTACATTTTCTCTAGGTTGGTAGGGTCTAAACTTGAACGGTTGCCTAAGGGGAGGGGTGATCCCCTATTCTTTGAGGCTTTTTGTTCTTAAGTTTCCTGGATCCAAAATGGTGTAATCTTTGGTAACCTTTGTACTTATTTAATTTTTAGAAATTTTACATATTATATGGTTTATTCAGTGAATTTTTGGCTATGGCATGGGGCCCCTATAAGGTTAGTACCCAGTGCAGTGCCTTCTTAGTACGTCACTGGGACAGCTGTAATCGTTCGGCACGTAGCCAAATGATTAGATTTTATGCTTCAGAAACAAATTTAGATTTCAAGAAGGTTAAAAGACTATTTTATAAAAGTATGCTGTATCATGGTATTGTAAGCAACAAAAAGGTCTTTAGCCTGTGTATATGCATGCAGATATTTTCAAGCTATGTATCATGTAGGAGAAAGAAGGTTCATTCGTCAGGAAGAGCGACAGACATTAAACGCTTCAACGTGAGGTAACTTTGGGTGAACAGAACCCTTATATGCCATTTCCCAGGTTGTTATAAGGGCCTTAAAATCATAATTAGGATAGAAAAGTTTTCAGCATATTAGCGTTTTTCAAGAACGCCACCTTTTATTTACGGTGGTTAACTACCCCCCAACCCCGAAAGCCACGGATCTTTGGCCGATTAACTTGTTAATTTTAGGTAAATGTCGTTAACTCATGTGGCTAGATTGTGCAATACTTGCACGTGTTTGGTTAAGCATCGCTGGTGACGTCATAAACATGGAAACAAGACCATTTTTACGTCGCAATTTGTGTAGCAGTTACCAGAATATGATGTTACACTTTAAACGGTGACTAGCAATACAAAGGTCACTCCACAGGGAAGCTGTTTCCACTTTGTGCAAGTGTTTTTTTTTCTCCCTCTCTCTCTCTTTTCCTAGGTCGTAAGCATTCTTTAACAGATTACCTATTATTTCCATTGAATTTAAGTTATGCTTTCATCTAAAATCTTTTATCAATCCGTTAATCATTAATTTAGTTAAAAGTAAGCACTTATACCCTAAAATTGGACTATGGTGGCTTTCAAAATTTTTGATATCGCAGTTCTCTGTGCCATGCACAAAATAATCGACGAAAAGAAAAGAACAAACCTGCCAAAATATTTCGTCCTACCTCCACCAATTCTATTATGGCTCTAAGTTGAGTGCTTTTATCCAATCCTTTTACGACCAGCCACACTGATGATTCGTTCGGGGTATTAATAAATTCTATTGAACCACTCTCAGACGTCGGTAAAATTTCCCCGACTTTGCTATTTCCGTATCCATATTCGAACAAATTTTCACTGATATTTATCTGTTCTATTTTCATTTTTATTCTGGGCAGACCGCCAACGAGGGCAAACCATTGAATCAAGATGAGCACATTTAAAATTACATGCTTCTTCATTATTCTGTTGCAGTACTTTTTGTCACTTGACTATTCGAAAAAACCTCTTAACATACATCAACGAGAAAACAGAGCACTGTTTTATTTTATTTCTAACACGGCTGAAAAGCGTAACCTTTCTCCATCTGATGAATAAGAGTTCCACTTAAAATGGGTCGAGCATATCCTTTCAGAAATTTTTATGATATTTTTGACAAAAGTCCATGGAATTCTCTCCCTGGTATTAAGTTGGAAATGTTTGTTCATTAATTATAGGACGTTGATCATTAATATACTTTACCAAGTACTTTAAAACTTAGCAGTAATACCGTATACTTCGTCTCATTATACTACACTACGAGTTGAAATTCGCTCGAAGTTGCATACAAATTGTATAATGTACTATATACTAGGCTGAACAGGAACAAGTTGGAATTATACAACTTAACTGATCGTGTAAAGTTCACGTCATGAACGATGCTATCCCATCACCGAGCACAGCACGGGTATGATCTAGGCAACTCCATTCTATGGTAGCCAACAATTCTGTAGTCAAATTAAATTAGATATTAACTCCCGCGTCTCGTTCTCCTAGCAGTACATGCTGTACCCTGACATTCTTGCGTTGTGTTTAACGACTGGTTAAAGGAGCAACTTCACCGTGGTGTTATACCTTACTTATCAGTTTCTTTTAACCTGGCATATATACTTGTTTCCGCTCGCATTCTACTCTCATGCTAAGTTACGTGCTCCAAGATAAACACAGGACAACAATTTAAGAACTCTTCCATCAGATTATTACAGCAGAGAGTTGCAACAGCTTCTTGATAGCATCCGTAAAATTTGGGGATGGAGTTTACCCCCACAAGTTACAAAAGTTTGGTCAATACGTTAATCTTAAGTAAAATCCTTTACCTTTTTCCAACCAATCCAATGTAACAATTTAATAGTATGCGGAGTACATTTCTACTGAGAGCTATCTAACGACTTTACTCCGTGGTCAACGTATACATTAGTACACCTTATTCTTTACCAACGGGACACTTTGTCAGTTGAATGACCATCACTGAGCTTTTTTAAAACCATCATACCCCTTCAAGTTACACATTGTTAGCATTCGACTTTGCAATCTAAAAGCCATTGGTGATACCCTGTTGGACCCTATATAAATCTTCTATGGTTTATCGATTTAGATCACGAATCATTGCCAAAAATCTCGTCCTCGGGGCAAAAGGATTCACCCCTTCTATTGAATCAATGACCCCCAAGTATGGGCCTGTCTCAAAAGACTTTTGTAACTGGCTTGCGATGTTTATGCGGAAACGTAAAACCAAAATAAGTTCATTCTTTTCATTCAGGCGAATACATTATGGGACTACTAAAACATCTTAAACTTTTTTACCCTTAGGCAAATTAATACCAAATAGTCTGTTTTTGCCAGAATCAAAAGTAAGCACGTAGGCGCAAGTATTACCCACGTAGCGAGTCGTGTGATCGATCTTACGCCTATCCCTGTTCGCGATTACACACGGGGTGACAGAAACACCCATAGCTGGTTTCACAATGCGTAGGCTAACCGTGTGAAATATCTCACTGTTGGAGTGGATTTCACAGTTTCTGACCTTGTTTTAATGTGTAACGTGAACATTACAGCAAGTTATTCGCGGTAACGATGAAAGTCACACATTTTCACGAAAGTGTTTAGAATCATAACCGAAGGCTAGTTTTAATCTTTAAAATGATTTTTAACTTTAGAATCACATTATGTACTCAGCTATTTTTCAGAAACCGTTAGACTGTTTTCATTCTTCAGTTCACACAACCTGATAACAGTGAGAAGAACTAGAGGGTGAATTTTGCTCCATGGCGGGTAAAAAGCAAATTTCTCATATTACTTTTCAAAAGCTTTAAGGTTACCATCAGAGCAAATTTAAAGATGTTGTAAGTATTGGGAGGTTTCACTCGTGCAATAACGCAACCGCGTCCTGGAGGACAAGCAGCACAAGCGGACGCTAGGTCATGTACTAAAGCAATGTGTTGCGTGACGCGGTGTCCTCCAGAACAACCAGCGCGTTCACTGTAATTGTAATTGACCTTTGTTGCAAACTCTCAATAGCGTTATCAGGCGGGGACTGACCAGGGCAACAGGACAGAGGAGGGGAAATTTTTAACAAGAAAATTATTTGAGAATGTGGAGGTCAAAAGGCGGGCTCGGAAGTCTTTGCCTTAAACGTCCGTGTTGCACCACTTTGTAAAGGCCTAACGTTTATCGATTTCAAGTGTGTAAGGGATAGAATCAGTGTGGAGGACTTTAGAGTATAGGGGAGATTCACATTTGCCATATTACCCACAATGTGAATGTCTTGAGTCCAAAGTTCTTTTGTATTATCAAGAAAGTGACTTAGTGTGGAGAGACTTAAATGCAACCTAGCGTGAGCCTATACCTTCTACGTCTCCATTGATTTTATTTAAGAAAGGCTTAATTGTGCGTCGGTTGTTACTGTCATGTGTATGTTATTTAATTTATTAGTCCTGGACGCGTGATATTTTCCCCAGTACGAATGGGGCCAATTTCATATTTTTTTTACCTTAACATTAACCACCTTGATCCTGACCTGAGCATTATTTATTATTTTTCATGATTTTAATGGAAATTTCAAATAATCGTCCTACTCGTCCTCAAAAAAAAATCCGCATCCTGAACTGTTTCATTCCATTGAAAACAGACACCGAGAAATTGAGCCTATAATTGCAGTCTACCATGGAAGGCCAGAGCAAAAGAAACATATTCCAGTTACCTCTCACATCCTTGGACAGTTAACGCACATCGTACCTACACGTTCACGTTCAGGAGGCGTTTTATTTGTTGCGGCGTTTCATAGTCGAAGTAAAGGGCAATTCTCCTCATTCCAGACAGTTACAATTCTCCCAACTAAGCAACTTGTAGTTCCTCCTATAACCAGGCCCGTAGCCAGACAAGGTACTGAAGGGGGGCGAAATGGCTTCCGAGGGGCGAAAAAAATTTCAGGGGGCAAATGTGTAAAAATGTATTAAGTCTATGGCAATTTGAAACTTTCATGGGGGCTTCGTCCCCTCGCCACCCCTGGCTACGGGCCTGTCCATAACTGTGTAAAGTTCCTCCTTGTGCAGACACAAACCCATTTTTATACTAAAGGTCATGTCCTGGATAGCATACAAGACTATAATGTGTCATCTAAACTCTCTCTGCATTGTGTGGAATGTGAGCTGCTCTGCATATTTTTAATTTTCAAATTTTGTTGTTAATCAAAGAGCAGTCACCAACCGTACAATTTTGATACTCGCACACTAAAAATATACTTTGGGAGACGAGTGTTTGTCTTTAAGTAAACTGTGCGGTAACGCCTTGAACTTACCGGTAGACTTTCCAGGCGTTGTTGTTATTGAGGGAGAGGTGCTTGGAGTTTGTGTAGTGGGGACCTCTGATGACGTCATGATTGGTACTGTTGTCGTACTTTTTAGTGCACTCGTTACTGGTGGCGTAGGAGTTGATGACGTAATTACTGTGGTTTCGGGTGTCGTTACCATCATTTGAATTGTGGTAGACGGGAGGGGTGTCGGAAGTATTACAGATGTGCTCGTGTGTTGAAGAATTGACGTTTCTGGGGAACAAAGACCGGAATATTCCATTTTAACGTTAAAAACGGACTGGCAAAAGCCACTTCATTTATTAAATAAATATAAATGAGTTGCTTCCCTTTCAGAATCGCAGGACGGTAAATCTTGGCCTTTCATAAAAAAGATCTTAAGCAGGTTTTTCACAAGGCTTCAAAATTTGTTCAGAAATAGTGCTATCGGAGACTCCCCTGACTGCATCATAGATAGAATAGCTAACATCTGCGCGGTAATACACAACGGTACTAGTAAAAAATAGCGCTTTTGATGCATGAAAGGTGAGGAAAAAATACTGCTTTTGGACGATTTCGTCCAAAACCTTCCAAATTTGTCCTGTCATTAAAAATCGTCAAGGACAATTACACTTTCCAGTATCACTGTCTGGACTATTTCATTGTTTAACAGGATCGAATGAACAAGCAAACTCGTAAATCTTCAAGGTTTTTTCATTTTTTTTTTCTGGTTTTTTTTTATGTCTTTGATCAGATAGCGGCAATAATTGAGGTACCAAATCCTCATTTTAACATGGAACTGTCGGCTGATTACGCAATAGAACATTCTTTTCTTAGTAACCTTGAAAAATTGCCCAAAGCAGCAATTTCCTAGCAAATTCGTCCAAAAGGCGAAGGACGAAAATGTAAGAAGAAAAAACGTCGTCTAAAATATTTCTAAATCGCCCCATTTTTCACTGGGTGGGTTACTGATAAAAGTAACCCTGAAGTTGATGTACATCGAGATTAATAGCTAGGCAGAAGATGTACATAATGACAAGCATGGTTATGGAAAGTATTCCTTTTTTAAATGCTAGAGAGACTCGACTAGTCCATGATTTGATTCGAGTAAAGTAGTATTTACAGAAAGTCCTGCAAGCTAAAACCTAAACTTTCTCCAAAATGGAACTGCGGTTCAAAGGGACACGAGTGGAAAATCTTAGTACTGCTCTGCAAGTGCAGCCATACAAGTACGATTCTTTGTTTCTGAAAAACCGAATCGCACTAAATCGGTGTTACATGAAAGTCCATACCTTCAGTATGGATATGCGGACGAAACCGACTTTAAATGCACCTAAAGTCTAATTACAAAATAATTAATAAAACTTAGAGGTTGGAAAGTGAATCTCATTTGTCCAACTCCCATTTTCACAGCTTGTTCTGTTACTGAGATATAAAGTGTTGAAATTTATTCACTTAAGTTGAAGCTGTCGATTGTGCAATAATTTTTGATGTACTTCTTGTGAAACTCACGTTACCTGTTTTTGTTTCCTTTTGAAAATGTTATGTTTACCTGACCTTGGAAAATTAATTGGTTTCTTGCGCATTATGTCGTACAGAGAGAAAGCTTGAATAAAGTCACCCTATACCAGTAAGCCATTGATTACATTTTGGCCTAAGGTCCAGTGGCTTTCGAAAAATGAAAAACAAAGGTGGTAATTTGAGTAGGTCAAGAATGGCATCACAAGTTATTGAGCAATCTACCATATCCAAATTGAGTAAAAATTAAGCTTCAACATTTTATATCTCAGCTCAGGAATTTTCTGTGAGGATGGGGGGTGGATTCATTTTTCAAGTTTCGTAGCATATATTTTTGAAAGGTTACACTTTAGGTACACTGTAAGTTTAATTTATCGGTTTACTGATGGACAGTCGGACAGTAATTAGCAGAAGAGGAACACCCACTTGGCAGTATTATTAAAAACATTTTGAACAAAACTAAAGGACTACCTCTTGCAGTTGACGTACCCTGTAGTAAGATAGGGCCTATATCACACTGTAAAATATCTTCCTAATGAGGGTACTCTATTAAAGTGTTGAGCACTCTATTGCGTTGTACTGCACATCGCCCTCTAATTTTGTTGAGTAGTATCGAGCTATAGTACCTTTAAAATGGCAGTGTGATTGACAATAATGAGAAGAAATATGCATGCGTTTGGGAAACATTGTCATGCATTTGCGTGCCTCATAATTTGAAATATGCTTTTTATATAAACATGCAATCAGCGGAGAACTGAAAATTTTATTTTAAGATAAGTTCTAACTACTCTTTACCTGCTTTCCTCATTGCATGCAAATGAAGGAAACTGCTTGAACAGAAACGAAAACATGAAAGTGTACTTTGAGAAAATGAAGTGCTCTTACTTGTTACTGGAGGAGCCGAGGTTGGGGAAGGTGTTACAATCGGCAACGAAAAGGACGTAACTAATGGCGTAGTCGTCATTGAAACAACGGAGACAAACGTTTGAGACGGGGGTGAAGACATGGAGCTGAGTATTGAAGACGAAGAAATTAAAACACTGCTTGGCATAATTAAAGATGAGGTAGGTTGAATGATCATAGTTGTAGCGGTTGGACTTGATATCGCCATAATGGTGGAAGTCGGAGATAAAGGGGTAATGGATACGGCGGGTATCGAGGTGGGTGTTACTGACGGGGATGATGGGGGTATTGTAGTAGAAAGCATGCTGGAGGGTGTTTGGGAAGGGGTAGGTACTGTTGTCATTGATAGGCTCTGAAAACTCATTGAGGGTACTGAGGTGACAGTGACAGACGCTAAAATTACAGGGGAGGAAGACTGAGCCGGGGTGATCGGAAGTGGCGTCATAGTTGACGTTGGGCTGATCGTTGTTGTTGTTGGTTTCATTGCACTGGTGGTAACAGGAAAACTACTTTTTAAAGGCATGCTTGTCGGTGGTTGAGAAGAGATGGGCAATGATGATGTCATGCTTACGTCATGCAAACTTGAAGCGGTTGGAGAAACATAAACTGGCATTGTCGTGCTAAATATAAAGGAAGAAGATGAGGTCAAACCAATAGAGGGCGTACTACTTATCCTAACAGAAGAAGGCATCGAAGGGGTGATAGTAGATGATATACGATCTGTAATTGTCGTCGGCGTGATAAACGACGTCGTTAAAGGTGTTGTTACGATTTGAGTTGACGGAGTCGGTAAAGTTGTAGTTGGAGACGGTGTAGTCGTAATTCCTTTTGTCTCTATAAGTGTCGACGACGTTAACGTTGTCATCGACGGAACTTTGGTTGTTGTGCCCGGCACTTCGGTTGTTACGAAAGACGACGACGGTGTTGGTGTGACAGTTGGTGTTGCCGACTGAGACGATGGTGTTGGTGTTATGGCGTCAGAGGACAATGTCGGTTTAAGTTGTGACGACGTGGGTGTTGGGGAAACAAAACTTGAGACTCCTGCGGTAGGAGTCACAGGTGGTGTCCCTGTCGGAGTAATGGTTGGCACTGATGGTTCACAAAACGTTCCCCTCAACTTAGTAAGATCGTCTCTGGAGGCTGTCGCAATAAGAGGAAAAAGGCAATTCATTATAAATAGAGCCGTGAAGAAGATAAGCACAAGATTTCCTAACTTTTCAGAGCAAAGACTTATATTTCATACTTCATGTCCTTCTTCAATGTTGATGTGAAGTCAGTCAGTGTAATACACCATGCGACATTAGTTGACGTTGTAGTCGCACTGTTTCAAAAAATATTTGCCCTCACGAACTGATTGCATTTGTCATTCTCAATGAGGGTTCTTAAAACTGACTTTAAGGTTGTCTACTAAGGGCGATCACCTTAGTATCGGCTTTGAGAAATAAAAACTGGGCATGCCTAACAAAGCTGAGTAGATTTTATTTGTTTTTTATTTTTTTATTAATTTTTTATTTTATTTATTTATTTATTTATTTATTTATTTATTTATTTATTTATTTATTTATTCATTCATTCATTCATTCATTCAT